>RJWT010034766.1:0-13615 GCA_004365215.1 Cuniculus paca
GGTTGGCTGTGCACGCCCCAGACAATCTGGAGCAGCCTGGGCCACGCTGCTCCCGGTGAGTGGGCAGGGCGCAGGTAGGCAGGGCCCCAGGGACGCCCCTAAGGTCTGTGGCCCATGGGGGATGGACACAAACTCCTACCAGTCTCTTCGTGTTTGCTTTTTAAAATCCTGTTGTATTTTCTATTTTCCTTCTCCACTTTCCTTATATGGTTCCGATTCATCCAATTTACAGTTTAAATTTCATCTCTTCCTGCTTTTTTGTGGGACCATCATTTCTGACAAAGATTACGTGATTCCGAGACTTACTTTGGTTCAGAAAAGTATGCTGTAGAAATAACTTTTAATTAATATAGGTCTGGAAATACTTTCATTTGGAAATAGCTCTTTTTGTTTTTCAAATTGCTCCCGTAAGAATAGTCAAAAGACATAGCTATGAGCACGTGAAACTACTTTAGGTTTCTCTTCCTTTCAGACCTACTCAGAAACGTTCACCACAGTGGGAGAGAAGAGTGAGCAGCTGTCTCAGCAGCTGGCTGGGTTGCCTGGCAACGATTGTGCTTCCTGACAGGAAAGCTTTAGCTGTGGAGAGTGAGGGCGTCTCTCAGTGTGGTGTTATAATTTATCAGGAGGAAGAAAGAAGAAAGGAAAATTAATTCTTTTGCACATTCTGGGGAAAGAATAAGTTTTAGAATCTCAGAGTTCAGCTTCGGAAAGAGGAGAGGAGAATTCTCCCAGGATGGGCTTTTAAAAATATGCTGAACAGACATCACAGGAGAAGCTGTGCTTGACGCATTTACAGAAGTCAAACTTCGATCTTCAGTGCCCACCAGCGGGGTAGAAGGTTTTTCTTCATCATGGGCACCGTATTAAACATGTAAAGGATTCTAGTTTTTGAGAATCCAAAGCACTTTTGTGTCTGTGATGTAAAAAGGAACTTCTCCCCAGGGGGAAGATGTGTACCTTTCTTTAGGAACTATTCTACAACCAAAAGAGAGAGCATGTGAGTATTAATCCTGACTTCACATTCACAAAGATCCTAAAACACAGCCTATCGAGGCACAGATGGTAAAGGAGCAGGTGGTGTGTTCCAGGACACACACCCACTGCAGACCCTTGCAGGGTTCCAGTTCAGTCACTTGGAGCCAGCTCTCAATTGACTACATGCAATGGCCTTGTAGTAAAACACCAGGGAGCGAGAGTCTGCCTCAATGAAGAAAGTGTTTATGATAGTTAAGCCACCACACTACAGAAAGAACATTTAAAGTGGAAAGAAACTCACCAATGACAAAGTAGTGCTGCAACAGCAGCAACTAAGCGACCCTCTCTGAGCACCACAGTGAATGTTTCCTAAGGTCTTTGCTGCAGCCACTGCACTGAGCAGACAGGGTGATAAAACACCCAAGGACAGGGCATAGATTACCGAATGTGATTTTTAAACTTTATTTACAGATGTTAACATATAAATGTATTTAATTGTCACGTATTACAAAATATCCCTTTTATTTTTGTCAAGTATCTGAAAAACTAAAGACAAATTTTGGAGGGAAGCATGTACAAAAGTTTAGTCAAATTTCTAGATATGCGAGTCAATGATATTATCCTGTGGAAAATCCCTCTTTGGAAGCCTTCATTCTTACTTAAACTGACCAAAGATTTTCAAAACAAAGAAATTTCTAAACTATTTAAATCTATTAATAATAATAATATCAGTATCTGCCTTGGTTACTTTTCTCTTGTTAATGAGACAAAATGCCCAACATCCAAAGTAAAAGAAGGAAAAGTTTATTTAGCTTACAGTTTGTGGAAGTTTCAGTGCATAATCAGCTGGCTCCAAGGCAGGGTGTCATGGCACTGGGGCAACAATTCAAGATGGCAGAAGACAGCAAAAGCAGCAAGAAGGAAAAGAGGGTGAGTGAGCCAGTCTCTTTTCCTCCCTTATATTGTTAGCAGGCTACCACCCCCTAGAGTGGGTGTGGCACTCACACCATCTCCTCACCCTCCTTTTGCACAGGCCCAGGATGTTTACAAAGTGAGGACCCTGGTCCCCTGCTGAGTCACTAAAACTTCTAAACTTCTCAAATTAACACAATGTATCAACCATAAGAGTATCTAATAAAATAAGTTACATATTCATTCAAAATGCATTCATTGAACACTAATTATGAGCTAAGGAATGCAAGAGGATCTTGACATCTGTTGAATTAAAAATTATTTTGATCTTTTGAAATTTTACAGTCTAATGGGATATGGATGTAGATGTAGTCATAAATAATAAATAACATGCACATATCCACACAAGGTGACACACCATGCTAATTCCAACAAAGCAACAGTGCAATTATCAGTCAAGCAAGATGAATGATGTCTCTTGCATGCATACTTAACAATAATATACCACACACTTAAATGGTTGTTAAAATTATTCATGTCACAGTTAAAAAAAAATGAAGAAAAGAAATAGCGCATTGGAAAAAAGACCATGCTTTCTGGACTTTCTCAAATTACTGTGTCAGTGTGTCATTGATTAGCAAGATCTCAGCTTGAAGGAATGGCTCGTTTTTTAGTATTTTTCCACTTATCTGGTATAAATGTCTCCACCATAGCTTATTCCAAGCTCCCAATTTAATGCCATTAAATGCATAATTGGGAAGAAATGTTCACAGTTGGCTTTTATCATCAGTATAAAGTCAGGTCCGACACACACAGAATTTGTCCTAGATAATCAGTTATGAAGGACACTGTCTTCATTTGCTTCAGTCATCATTTCCTCATTTGTTAAAAACAAAATGTCATAATAAACTGCTCCATAAATCACAAAGAATCACACATTTCTAACATTGCACAAATAAAATGTAGGACCTCCAAAACCATGTTGCAAAAGTTCTTATATAATAATCGAGTCATCAACACCATCGAGTTGTACTAACAGCCACTCCCCACTTTCTGCATCACCCCCAGAACACCCTCATGTAAGACCAGCATGAGGACGGGATCGAAGACCCTACAGTGACCTGTGCATGTGAAGAATCTAGATTGTCTGCTCCTTAGGAAAATCTACTCCATCCTTCCCATCTTCACCCTCTACTGTCATCTATAGAAAGATTCTCTCCCATGAAACCTGTCTATGCTTCCAAAATAACATTGGGGTCAAAGAACCATGATTCAAAGCCATTTAAATTTGTGATAACTCACATCAGTTCACTTTATGCATGACAGCATTGAGAAGATGAGGCTTTGAACCCTGGCCAAAAGTCATAAAGGTTTGCAAATGGCAAATCTGAGTCATGGTTGTATCCCTCGCATGCATTCAGAACTTGACTCTATTTACAGTGGAGAAGACACCCTGGGTTTGTAGGTGGGTGGGATTTCCCACAGAAGCCACTGTTTGACCACAAGTCATTTAAAGATTGAGATGTCATTATTTATAGCTCTGATTATTTCATCTTAACCTCTGATTTTGTCTTCATTTCATACGACATTCATTATTGATGACTTTTCCAGCCAATCTACAAATAAAAGTTGGAAAATATAGGCTATTATTTGTTCAGAAACTTAAAACTATATTCCCGTGTTCTTGAATAATGACTTTTTTCCAAGCAAGCCCAGCGTCATCCCTTACCCTTCCGCTGTCAGGCATGAGTCCATGACTTAAAGATTTTCTTTATAAATAATTACCTGACAGTTCATATGTTCTTTGCATAACAGTTGGTACAGAAATCACATATAAGACAAAGTTGGACGGTGGTAGAGAACAACAGGAAACATGGAGCTGTAGTTCGAATGTTCTGAACAGCAGAACACAATGTGCACCCAGGTGATCCGAACCCTGAGACAACTCTCAAAGCTGACCATTGACAAAGAATGAGGTATGAAATGAGAACCAAAAATTTTATCCTAGGAGACAATGACTAGTGTTATGAATAGACGATGACAATAATTCTACATTATTTAAATAATACACGGGGAGACAATGACACATGCTACAAAATAATAAAATAGGTAAAAGAAAGGATAATTTGAAACCTGGGGGATTTAAAATCTGCCCACTATTTTTTAATATATCAAATGTTGTTTTTTTTTACAAAATCTTTTCTTTTCCTTTATCTTTAAAGAGTTCCTTACAGAAAGAAGCAATTACAAACACAGTAGAAAGAAATTCTATTTTTCTGGAACATTTGACAGTGATAGTGCTGTCTCATTACACAAAGACTTCATTGTGAGTTTTCTTTTAATAAAGATATTCACCCAAGATGGATTTGATTCCTCTTGCCTTTGAACACCTGATCGGTTCTGAAGTTAAATTCCTCAGGGGCAGAAATGTACCAGTTTCACTCATCTATTTTTAGTTCAAAAATATTTACTTGGCTCCTATGTGGTGGGATTGATCCCGGGATGCTAGGATATGCAGTTTCGTGGTTTGAATCCAGGCCCCATGATTGTGTGCAATTGATGAATATTCTATAGGCTTATGTTGTGTGCACTTTTCTGTATGCATTTCATCACTTTTTAACGAGTTCGGACAATGTGATATAATTACACTTAAAAAGTCTCATGTGTTAGTTTTATATCAATATGAATGTCTCCAGTGCCACTAAATTACACACTTGAAAAGGGTCACAGTGGTACACTTTATGTCATTTAATTTTTATCAAATTAAATTCCATGAGTATTCTACAAAAGAGAAGATGGAACAATTTGCTGTGGAACATTTTAAAGAACAAATATTAAAGGACAAATAGTAGAATAATTCAATTTGTCCTTTAATCCTCTAAAACTAAACAAGTTACTGTCTCAAGGCTCTCTCTAAACTTTGTTTTGTGTTTCATCTTAAGAGATAGCTGTTTGGTTACTTACGAAAGATCTGATATACTTAAGTTTGTGATATGTATGTAATATTTCTTTGTTGAAGATACATACTCCATTTCTTTTATCTTTATTCAGAACATCTCTGAGTGAAAGGCATCTTGTGTTAGTAACTTTTTAAGGCAGGAACCAGTGAATATTACAATCATTCTTCTGCAGTTACAAACCTAGTTATTCTCCTGATTAGTATTCATGCAATTTGCTGTTCACATGAATTCACTGGCATTTTTAGGTTCATCACTCTGGTCATTGATTCTTATAAGCCATGAGATTCTGGTCATCTTATTAAACCCTAGGTTTTTTTTCTCTTTTTCATTCCTAAGAAAGGGATGATCCATAAATCAATATCACCAGTCAGGACCATTCTGTTATATCAATAATACAAGTACAGCTCTTGAAACCAGCATTTTATATTTACTCCAAAAATACTTCCTATTCTTTACATATTTTTCATGTCTCTCATTTGTTATTTACAGTACATAATGTCAATGATACAGTTGCAAAACAGGTCTATGCTCTACCCTCTAAGCATCTAGGTTTTCAACTGAAACCTTCAAAAATAATGGGAGGAATGGAAAATACATAACAAAGAAATTCAGTTTACAAGTGGTGAAGGAAGCAATGAATTTTTGTGGAGGAAGTGACACACAGCTAAAATGTGATGAATGAATAAAAAATATTTAATAGAGTGATGCACTGTTTTGTGTTGACAAATTCCTATTTATTACAGTGCAAAACTCTATTCCCTACAAAAAAGTATGTTAGCAATGGAAACAATTATGGAGGTTTTGCTGTCAATTTTAAGTTATTTCTTTCTTAGAGAATTTGACTAATTTGTCATTGGGTCAGAACTTCTATTAGTCTTTCAGCCATTCATTTTTCTTCAGGCGTTTTTTTTTTTTTTTGCTCATTAAGTATTTCACGGAGTCTTTAAATCGTCCCTTTAAACTTCATTGTTCCCTGCTTCTCATGGAAAAATTGTTACCTAGAACAGAAACCAAGAAATGCCACAGTGAAACATATCTAATATCCAACGAAAGTTTCATCTGTCCAGAAACAAACCTTGCAGAAGGTAGGGCCAGCAATTAACAGCAGGTGGACTAAAGTGCGACCTCTGTACCTCAGCTAATTTTGCCTAATCCGAACCAAACTCAAAATGAATACGATGAGGTCTAAACAGCTCCAGCATGACTCTCGCTATCTGAAATTTTTTCTTTCAAAGTTTCAGCATCTAGCATCCTTTAACTAAACCAAAAACCCCTCATCTATTCATCCATTTGCTTTGTTATGTGTGCATCCTTGCGAGGTTTATACCACATGGCACTGCTGTTCGTCACTGTGAAGGTTGCAAGCAGTAATACAAGCCGGTTTTCCAGCTTCGTTCTGCCTTTCACAGCCAACAGACAGACATGGCTGAAAACCTGATCTACTTCCCAGAGTCTGTGAGTATTCATATACATTATGGATAGAGCACTTCGACTCACGATTTAAATCATGCTCTTTATAAAAAGACATCTGGGATCCTTGAGCCACTGCCGTGACTTCCGTTTTCTCAACCCGGAACTGTCCTGTGGACTGCGGGACACAGCCGACCTCCATATTCTGTGGCCCTTCAGCCCCTCACTTCCGCAGAGTGGCCTCTCTCTGCTAAGCAACCCCTCCTTCCAGCCCCTGGCACTGTTCCCATTTCAGGCTCCTCCTGAGGTTACTGTACTTTCATTAGTTTTTGTTTCTTTGTTCTCTGGAACAGATTCTCTGCCTTCTCTGCCTCGTTCTGTTTTTCATAGGAACTAAAACAGTTAGTGACAGAACTTTCCTCTCAGCACTCGGCTACTTCTTTCTGAAGAAAATCAGTGGGAATTCAGCAGCATTCTTTAGAAAGGCACGGAAGGGCTTACTGACTCTGCTCTTTCCCTTTGTTTTGAAGTTGAGAGTCAGGGTATCTTGCTGTCTGGCCTCTTATCTACATTCATCTCAAGAGCTTCATTTCCCTCTTCTGTGCTGAATCTTTATAAAGCTGATCATTTTCAATGCACGTGGCAAATTGGAAATGAGGAACAAATCCATTGCATTTCCTCCGACACCCTTGACCTTGAGGTCCACCCATTCTTCTTCCAGAATGACTGGGTGAGGCCTGGTCGTTCACTTCTTCTTGACTCCTGTCTCACAGAAAGTGTCAGTTGACCCTGAGGCTTTAGACTCTTGATTTTTCTGCCTGTTTACTCAGGTCATGATGCTTCTCTCACAAACGGACAAAAATTCAGCAATTAACTGAGCTAGACAAATGATTGGAGATACACATTTCTGTTATAAGGATGGTCAATATGAAAAATACCTGTTGGGTAGTGAATCGATAACTAGGACATTACTAATTCATTTTGCCCAGATATTAAGTAGGTGTCTTATTATGAGACTCCAAAACCTGAAAGAATTTTACTATATAACTACCATGGCAAATAGAGGGATGTTATATAGTATTGAATTCATAACATTTTTCCACTATTTTGAAATATAATTGACAATGACGGTCATGGCAGCACACACCTGTAATCCCAGCACTTGGGAGGCTGAGGCAGGAGGATCATGGTGAGTTCACAGCTGGCCTGGACTATAAAGTGAGTTCAAGGCCATCCTGAACTTCATAGTGAAGCCTTGTCACAAAAAAAGACAAAAGACAAACAAAAAAGAATTATAGTTGACAAAATTTCATATGTACAAGATACAGAACATGATGATTTGGCATATCAATATAGTGAAATGGTTACTATAGTCAAACTAATAAACATGATCAGCAAGTTTTTGTGTGTGTATGTGTATAATGAGAGTAGCTGAGATCCGCTCTTCAGAAATGCATACTCCAGAAGAAATATACAATACTGCTAACTACAGTCATGAGGAGTGTTTTACCATCAACATTTATTTGCACACTTATATTTTCTATATTTTAACCAATATTTTCCCATATTTTTCATTCTTAGGGCTGATGGTAAGCACTATTCTCTATTTCTGTAAGTTGTGTTACAAAAATCAACACATAAACCCCTGGAGGAGAATAGCAAACTTGGAAATAAACCCATACATAGATGATCAACCAATCTTTTATGTAGATCACAAGACTATACAATGGATAAGCAACAGTGTCTTCAATAATTGATACTGGGAAAACTGGACATTCATATGCAGGAAAGTGAAATTGGATTCTTATATAACACCATAAAAACAAGTTTAAAAAGCATTCCAGACGTAAACCATAAGACTGAAATCAAAACTTCTAGAAGGAAAAAGGGGAAAAGGTTCATGGCATTGGAGCAGAGATTATTTTTGGACTCTACCATCAAAGTATTGGCAACATATCAAAGTAAACAAGTTGAATTATAGAAAACTACACCATTCTACACAGCAAAGGCAACAGTCAAGAAAATGAAAAGGCAGTGTACAGAATGGGAGAAAATACATGCAGACCAAATATCCAATTCAGTGTTAACATCCAAACCATTTAAGGAACTCTTGCAATTCCATTGTTAAAGAAAAGCAAATATCCTTACTTATAAATGGACAAGCGTCCCAGAACAGACAATTCCAAAGAAAACATACAAATGACCAACAAGTGCTCGTTGATCATCACTAATCATTTGAAAAATAAATTAAAACAGTAAGAAGGTTCCTCAAAAATTAAAAATAGTACTACCATGTACTCCAGCCTTCTAAACTCTGGGTATACAGGCAAAGGGAAAGAAATCTCCTTCCCAGGGAACATCTACCTTCTGTTGTTCATTGCTTCCTTACACAATACTCAAAATATGGAAACAACCCAAGTGTTAACAGGTACAAGAGTACAGGGAATGCACACATATATCACATGTAGCCTGTATATGTATTATATATATTTCAACCATTCAGAATAAAAGGACGTGCTTTTATTTGCATAACATGGAGGAACCTGGAGAACATAATAATTCATAAAATAAACCAGATATAGAAAGAAAAATACTTTATGATCTTAATTATACTTTAAAGCTACAATAGTTGAACTCTTCAAAGACACTTTTAAAAGCTATCTGATTTGAAGGACTGTAATGCTTTCAATCTTTTGTTTTATCTAGTTTTATGTTATTTTGTTTTGTTTGAGTTTATTGTGTGTGAATGTATGAACAACCATTTCGCAGAAAACAAGAGCCACTAGGGTAGCCATTGTTAATCTCCTATTGTTATGTTTTGAAAACCTGTATTACTTGCAGAGGTCTGTTCTGAAATGCTTCATTGTGTTTAACTCTGTTTTGTTTTGTTTTGTTCTCTTTAAAATAAAAAAAAATATATAAAAACCATCTTAAGCTATCTCTAATAGACATAAGTGTGTTAAGTCTTGCACAGTAACAATCACATTCCCAATTTGGATCAGGGGCTTTCTTGTGAGTTAGAGATCAAGTGTGACCTTCAAGGAAGGATCACAGCTGTGGACTCAGCATTTGGATCATGCCACAGTTGAAAGGATAAAACATACCAAGCAGCAATTTCTGCTGTGAAGTGTGGAGATATATATATATATCATAGCAATTTCCCTTACCATTAATGGATCAGGCACAAAGCTCAAGTTGCTAGTGTAAATCACCAAGAAATTGACAGAAACCAGAATTTTAAGCCAGAGGCATTGTATCAGTCAGTGCTTACAGAGAAACAGATTTAATGCAAGATACACAAATATTTAAGAATTTCCAAGATTGGTTTACAATGCCTGCCCACAGAGTCAGGCATGAAAGAGTGCAAAAGATCCGTTTCTGTGCTGGATATTTGAAGGATCCAGTGGAAGGCCTGGTGCTCACTGTGGTGTCCCAGGCGAGTCTATGTCGGGAGGCTGAAGAGTCTGTGCTGGAAGCCAGGAGACAATATCCAGGGTGAAAGCAAAGACTTTGAAGCCTCCTCTGAAGAGACAGAAGTGAGCCTTCCTCCATTTCCCTTTATACCACTTGGGCAATGTTCATCCGTAGGATGGGTCTTCCACACCCAGAACTATGCTGAGCCAATATAGTTGGGTGTTTCTTACTCAAACTGACACAGTCAACTGTTATAGTCACTAAATTTTAATTACATGAGGTAAAAGCACTAGAATATTTGCTATAAATGCAGAGCCTTGGTCGTGTGTACTACAGTTTATATTTTATAGCTAGCCTATAATTACTCAATACATGAGTATGCATCTAATGTATATTTGTTTTCAATGGTGTTAGACTAGATTAACACGATCCTAGTTTCTTAAAAACAATATATACTCTATCTGAAATTCTAAGAGTCTCGAAATTCTAGGAAGAATTTGTTTCCTTACTTGTTTTCCAAGGGTCTCCTGATAGGGAACCTTTCCTCTTTATCTTGCATTTCTTTCTAAGACTGACTCTAATTCTTTCCTCTTACAAGGACCTTGTGATTACATGTGATCCACACCAATGATCTGAAACAGTTCCTTCCTCTTAGGATCCTTACAAACGTCTCTTTTGCTATACAAATTACAATATACAAAGGACCAGGGGATTAGGACATGTACATTTGGGAACATTATTCTGCACACCATAAAAAGCCTAAAATATTAGACAACAGGCATGACACATAATTTACTTGAATCTACAAATAAAGAGATGAAAATGTACATTACATACACACTCATGCACATACTTAAAGAGTATTGCCTAGCTTTGTTGTTCTCCAACTGCAGGGTAATCTCCAATCACACTGAGCCTAATCCAGTAAGATACTTGATGAATAAGTGAACCACACCATGCCAAATCTAAATTATTAGAGGCAAAGTTAGCCACAAGCTTCCTCACTTAAAGATAAAAAAACAGGATTTTAAAGAATAAGCATTTTAGAACTTTCTTAGAGGCCAACAGTAATGGTGAATACAACAACCATTATTAAATTTAGTATAAATATAATTCAATTAACTGTAAGCACATGAAAGTGTTTAGAGCATTAGTTTTCAAAAAGAAAGAAAAGTAATGCAGAGGAGGACTTCCTTAAAACTAATTACCATCATATCGCCATAGAACAGCAGTCGGGGAGGGACATAACCTGATGCTCTGGGTCTCTAACCAGGAACCCAGAGAAGGAAAGTTTTATTGAAGATCAAACACAGGACAGCACTGCTGGGTCAGATGCAGTTCTGAGGCCCAGGTTTCTAAAACGCAAGATAGATCAAAAAAATTATAAGGGGATAGCTGCACATTATCCCAACGACTAATTCTTTGGAGGCAGTTGTGTCACCTAATGAACACACGGCAATTGAGTAACTGTCAGTGATCAAACCAATGCATCAATCCATGTGAGTTTTAACCACACCATGTATTGTCTACACTTCTTACAAATATTAAGTCATGAATCTTTTGTCCAATCATTAAGATACTTTTATACACAATAACTTACTTATAATTTCAGCATTCCTCATAATTTCCACGCATTGCAAGTTTTGGAAACATTGTCTGTCTTCTGTATTTCCCTAAACCCACCAAATATTCCTGTCTTTTTAATATTAGCTTCTCCTTGTACCTTTTAATCATTCCTAAACATGTTCATGCTCTTTTACTAGATGGTTTGGTGATCTGAAAGTATGATACAAACAATAAAAGGACGATATTATAGTTAAATTTTATGGAGAATCTTTTTTATTTAAAAAAACCAGTTAGTTATAGGTATGTAAGAGCAAATAGCTAGTTTCAAAACAAAGAAGGTCAAGCCTATAATACAAATCCTCTTTAACAGGACAAGTAAACTCTAGGGTCATGGAGATCCTAACAGCAATATCATTATTAAACTGAGGATTGCTTAGACGTACAGAGAAACAAAATAACCTCAAGAAAACAGGGTCAGTGCCACAGACAACCTCCTACTCTGACATTTTCTGCATGCTTACAAATATCTTATTATTCATTCCACTTGCACTAGCTTTTGAAACCTTCTCAACTTTATAAAGTATGCATTGTGATTCCAGAAATACGGAAGGAAGAGCATGAACTGAGATTTTCCTTGAATGTCCTGGGTCCTCACCTTTCAGGTTTGTAGCTCAGAACTCATCAGCTTAAAGACGTCTCCTTAGTGCTGTCATCCATCACTCCCAGCACCTCCACAATCTTCATCATGCACTCTCGTTTTATTTTCACATTTCGTCTGTCTGGACTATAATAATGCAAGCTCTTCCAGAGGACAGGATTTGTGTCCTTTTTTTCTGTATCATTGTAACCAAGAATCATAGATAATAGACAAGGAGGCATCAGTAATTATTTTGGAACGATCAGACAAATCAGAGGAGCAGTAATTTGCTCAAAGTAGCACAGGAAGTAAGTGTTGAAAGCATGATGCACATAAATCCAGTTCCTCTGGAGTCAAGCACATTATCTTCATTCTATCAATCATGACATCTTAATTAACTCAAAGTATTGATTTCCCTTCACTCTTAAACACACTCTCCAAGTACTCAACAGTTTTGCTTGTTTAGAGCAAAATCAGCCCTCCGGGTGTGAGGAATGACCGTAAATTTTCACGTCACAGAAGGAGGTGCAGCAGCTGGTTGGACTGAGTTTGGGCAGAGCAGGGAAGGCCTCCTTGCTCTGTATTAATTGGAACCATGTTAGCCAGCGACAGACTTTCGGGAGAGGGGTTCATTGAGCTGCTGTGATTCTTAAATGCTCGCTAGTGAGTTCACCTCTTTGGAAACATCGCCTAGAACATAATTTTTTAAAACACGTATGAGACACTTTTCGTGACTCTTAAGTCTAATACTAGGTTAAAGTTCATGATATTAGTAGAATCGTTAGCACAAGAACCCGAATGATGGAAATTATGTGTTGAATGTAAATGCTTTTGGGATGATACAGTCCATAGGTAACTCATGAAAAACTGAGTTTGTTCTGCTCTGCTCACAAGCGTACAGGCAAATGTTCATTAGGATCTACTATTTTCCAGCAGTGCTAGAAGAAGCACAAGTCTCAGAACTACATTTCAAGATGAATGTTAATAATTAATATGATGTATAGATTACACGAATCAAACAATAGTTTCCTGCTCCGTGAAGTTGAAAAGCATAATTTATTCACTGTTTAGATTTTGCTAAGTTTCAAGATAGGACAGAAACTTATGATGCATATTTATACTGATTTTAGTGACACAGCCTCACAGACCTATTAAAATTACTATGAATTTTTTCTCCAGTCTGTTGATTTTTCAGCTGCTTTAGTTAAGTGCAAAGGAGGATACGAATCAGTTGACCTGTATCTGTTTTCTAGGTATCTTTATTTCAAGTCCTCTCCTTCATAGAATGTGTAACAGAATTTCAGTGATAATCGGATGATCCCGTAACTTTTTTTTTTCGTATTTCCTTCTTCTGTCCCTAAATTCATATCTGGTCTTCCAAATACACTAATAGATGTCCACTCTGAAATCCAGGCTCCCCAACTGTTTTGCTTCCACTCCCTGCACTGCAACCAACCAACCTGTATCCTAACCAATACTACAACCAATTCCCAAATAGTGAAAATTTGAATACTGAGATGATCTGAAAACCCATGAATCTTTTTTCAGTTTTCATGTTTACTTCCCTACTTGCATTTGTAAACACATCTCATATCAACTTTTTCTTCTCTGACTGGAACTGAAAATATCCTGATTGGAATGAGTGTCAAAATTTTCTTGTTTAAAGGAGAGGTTAAATATGGCTTGAAGACTTCAGTCTATGGTCAGCTGACTCCAAGGAGGAAATAGCATGGAGGAA
>RJWT010034767.1:0-13616 GCA_004365215.1 Cuniculus paca
AGGCATGTACCACCAGGCCCAGCTAAAGAGCCTGCCCTTTAACTGAGAGGCTCACAGTATTTGTATGCTAGCACATGAGAGGGAAAGATAAAAGAAGAAAGCCTTGTGTTTTTATACTGAGCCATGATACTAGGGGAGAAAAAGCATCCTTACTGACCAAGCTTCTAACATCAATTCACATGCAATGTTCTTTCAGGTCAGCGCTATAATGCTGAGGGGAGCTTTCACGTTAGCTCAAATCAACAGTGATGAGAAAACTGATGCTGTGGGTACGAATGAATTAGCTGTGGGCCTCCGCACCTCTCTAAGAACACTGCAGCAACAAGGAATGGGAGGGGATCTTCAGGTGCCCACTCTGATATCATGGTATCAATAATTGTACAAGGTTACAAAGTCTCTCTCTCTCTCGCTCACCATGTCTCTCAACATTAAAATTAAAATACTTAAAATTAAAATACTTAAAATTAAAAATATGTTTGCAAAATACTTTTGAAGATTAAACTGATTTCATTTATTGGCAATAGTCTAGCACATTTTTATTACTAAAACTATAATTCTGACTGCTAAGTCTCCGCTGCCTTACTGCGGTAATGTTCTTGTTATTTTATAGTTAAAAAATAATTAAACATTTGTCTGTGGCTTACACCAATTACTCAACTATTATAATTTAGCTTGAAAAGATGTTTGTGTCAACTATTAAATGTTTTTGGAAGGTGCTAGCTTTAGCAGCATATACACTAAAATATTTTTGAAAGGACTACATTCATCTTATAATAAAACCATTTTACTCTATAAGAATGACCTTCAAATTCTGAAAAAATTACTTCCTCAAAATTCTTATATTTTTATAACTGTCAGTGGATATCTCAGGATGGGATCCACTGCAGAACATTCCCTGTCCACAAATTCTGCCCACAGTCATTCAGTAAGGATATAGTGAATCAAAGCAATGCATGATAAATCTCCTTCTCTAATAGAAAGGATACTGGAATTGAATGGCATGTTCTTAGAATCTGGAAAGCCCACTGTCTGTAAATGTTCCTCCCAATATAAGTCAGGTTTCCTCTGCCTTGTGAATACATATAGGCACAATATAATCTGTCTAAAGGAATTCAAAAAGTTTAAATGTTACTAAAGCATAGAAAAAGTGTAGAAAACAGCACTCTATCCAAAGTATTCCAAAGCCAAAGAGAGATCATGAAGAATGAAGCACATGGTCAGAGAGATACTTAGGCTGTAGTGGTGCCAGGTGGCCAGAGAAGATACAAAGAGGAAGCCCAGAGAATCCTATATGAAAAAAGAAACACTGAAAGAATCAGTAAGGGGCAACTAGAAATCTAACAAGTGTATTACCTAAAATAGTGGAAAATAAAATTGTGTTTTTTATTAAGTAGTAACTGCCTGAATAAAAATTCTGGAAATACATAAAGACTTAATCAGTAAATCGAAAAATTAGTATATCAGTATTTCATGGATATTATCTGGATATTTTTCCCAAAACATTAATGCATGTTGGATCTATATGATTTTCCAAGGAATGAGAAAAAGATAATTTCCAAAATGAAAATTGTAAAGATGAACTTTTTTATTTAAATTGCATTAAAGTTCAAAAAAATCATACATTGAAACTAATTTTGCACATTATCTCAGCTCTGCATGCCAGGGTCTGCTACTTTCTGGAAAAGACTGACTCCACAAGAGTATGTTACATTCCTTTTTTAAAAAAGCCAATTTCAATCAGTGCTCACTTTACTTACCTTTGCTCAAAGCTGGTTAAATTTCAAACTTGATAACCATCCATGTAAATGACCTCAATTCACCAATCAAAAAAAAAAAACAAAAAAACACACATTGGCAGAATGGATCAAGAAATAAGATCCAACAATATGCTGTTTACAAGAAACAAACTTAAAAGGAAATTTATGACTGAAAGTCAAAGGATGGAAAACAATACTCCATGCAACAGGAACCTAGGAAAAAGTATTGGTAGCTTCTCTTTGCAGACATTGTGAACCTCAAACCAAAATGATCAAAACAGGTAAAGAAGGTCACTACATATTTGTTATTTCTTAAGGGAAAACTTTAAGAGGAAGTGATAATAATCATAAGTATGTATGTACCACATATGGGAGCACTCAACTATATAAGATAATTATTAATAGGCATGAAAAATCAAATAAGCAATAATACAATTGTAACAGGAGACTTCAATACCCCATTGTCACAAAGAGATAGATCAATCAGACAAAAAATCAGCAAAGAAATATCAGAACTGAACCAAACCTGTGAACAAATGAACCCAGTAGATGTTTTCAGAGTATTCCACCCAACATCATCAGAATACACATTCTTCTCAGCTGCAAAAGGGACAGTCTCTAAAATAGACCATATACTAGGTCACAGAGCATGCTTAAGTAAATGCAAAGGAACTGAAATTATCCCATGCATGTCATCTGACCATACTGCAATGAAATTGGAAATTAATGGCAAAAGAAACTGCAAAAACTCCGTAAACACATGGAAATTAACATCCTCCTAAAGAACCAAGGGGTCACAGATGAAATAAAGCAAGAAATCCAACAACATCTACAACTAAACAAAATCCAGATACAACATAGCAGAACTGATGGGACTGCAATGAAAGCAGTCCTAAGAGAGAAATTTATAGCAGTGAATTCTCCATCAGGAAAACAGAATGAGCACAAATAAACAACCTAATGTTACACCTCAAGCTTCTAGAAAGAGAAGAGAAAGACAAACTAAAAGCCCATACAAGAGATAAAATTATAAAGTTCAGAGCAGAAATTAATGCAATGGAGACCAAGAAAACAATACAAAGACTTAATGAATCAAAGAGTTGGTTCTTTGAAAGGATAAATCAAATTGATAAATCCTTAGCCCAACCTTATCAAACAAAGGAAAGAAAAGACTCAAATTCATGCACTAAGGAATGGAAAGGGTGAAATCACTACGGATCCTGTGAAAATTCAGAAAATCATCAACTGCTATTTCAAAAATCTTTACTCTTATAGGATGGAAAAATACAGAAAAAGTGGGCATTGTGAATATGCTATACTCCTAAAAAGTTATACAGATTTAATGCAACCCCAATCAAAATGCCATTAACATACCTCACAGAACTACAGAAAATATTCCTGAAATTCATCTGGAAGCAGAAGAAGCCTAGAATAGCAAAGGCAATGCTGGGCAACAAAGGCAAGTCAGGAGGCATCACAATTCCTGATTTGAAATTATATTACAAAGCTATTGTGATAAAATCAGCACAGTACTGGCAAAAAAAAAAAACAGACCTGAGGACCAGTGGAACAGATTAGAAGATGCAGACACAATTTACAAACACACTCAGCCACCTTATCTTTGACAAAGGGGCCACACATGTTCAATGGAAGAAAGATAGCTTCTGTAATAAATGGTGATGGAAAAAGTGGCTGCCTACATTCTGAAGACTAAAACTAGACCCATGTCTATCACCATGCACTAAAGTCAAAATGGATTAAAGATCTAAACTAAACTAAAGTCAAAATGGATTAAAGATCTAAAGAGTAAAACAGAAACACTAAATCTACTGGAACAGAAACTAGGTAGAAAGTAGGTAGACTTCATGAACAAAACCCAAACAGCATCGGAAACACTTCAAAGAATCAACAAGTGGGATCTCATCTTATTAAAAAGCTTTTACATATCAAAAGAAATCACTAACAGAGGAAAAGACAACCCACAGTGGGAACAAATTTTAGCCAGCTGTCCCTCAGACAAAAGACTTATATCTAGAACACATAAAAAATTGAAAAAAATCAGACCCCCCCAAATTCAAAGACTCAATCCAAAAACTAGGCAACTAAGATGAACATACACTTATCAGATGAAGAAATACAAATGGAAAATAAATACATGAAAAAATGTTCAACATCATTGGTCATTCAAGAAATGCAAATTAAAACAACACAGAGATTCCATCTCACTCCAGTAAGAATGGTTATCATCAATAGCTTAGTCTGTTCACAAAGTTAATATCTAATACCACTGATCATCAGATAAGTGTATTCTGTTTTGTTTTGTGGTTCTGAGGACCAAACCCAGGTTCTCACACGTGTTAAGAGAAGTGCTTAGGTCCCTATCCTTGAGGTGAGCACATTTTGAAGAACTTAAAATTTTATTTTCCCACCTCCCCCAAGTCATTATAGTTTTTAACTTCCATCAATACTCTTTGCCTCTAATTTGGATCCTCAAAACTGTGATTTTTTTATTGTAGTCTCACACTTCTGACACCACAGAGGCCATGGGACTCCAACTCTGATTCCGTAAGCCTGCTTAGTAAATATTAGTAAATATTTTTGCAGAATTATACATACATTGTATATTGATTCTGCTCCTCTAGAGCACCCTGCCTAATACACAGGGTTACCAAGACAGATGAATTTAGTCTTCCTAGCTGGTTTTAATACTTACTTCAAAGGCATTACTTGAAGAAATGCCTACCCTCAGACATAATGTATACTCTCAATACAATGTATCCTTTCCTCTTCCATTATACACAAAACAACAAAATTCTAAGACTCTCACTAGTCACCATAGGAAGGTGGTGGTGAATGTGTGGAACATGAGTGGGGACCTACTGTCTGTTCACTGAAAGCTCTAAAAGATTCGCCATCACTCCCACAGGACAAGTATACTACCTATATAATAATACTCCATTTCTTTAGGAAAGAATATGTTTGACCAAGTTCTCTAAAGGTGTTCCAAGCACAATAGCTGTCATTATGGATTTACAATTTGATGTAAGAAACTAAACCTTGTGTAATGCACACTGCTTTAGTTTTATTGAATGCATATGCAGGTAATTTCTAGAAAGAAAGAGAAAAATCTAAATTCTTGGTGTTTTAGAAAGAGCAGCATTCATAATCTATGTGTCTTGAACTTGTTTTATTATATCTTTCAACATTTATAAACAATCACTGAGCAAAATGTAAACCTAGATAACGTGAGTCTTGACTATGTTTACCCATTTGAGATTCTAACTGTAGAGACAGTAGTTTAAGAACAAAGTTAATTAAACAGCTGTGGCCTGCATGAAATATTTTCTAAGCAAATACAATTTCAATTCAGTTCTCCTAAAAATCAGTTAACTGGAATTTTTGGCTATCTCCCAGTTTTTTTTTTTTTAAAGGCTACCAGCTTAATTGAATAAAATCAGACCTTGCAACCACCAACAATTATCTATAGAGCAGTACTAGTTATTAAACTGAATAAAATGAAAGTTAGAAGCCAACCACTTTTGTGTATGATGCAGTAGGTGATTTTCAATATGGCCAGTCTGATGGCCTCTTTTACCACTGTGAAAGCATCCTAAAGATCTGCTTGTTTCTTCTGGCATGTGGGTACTACACAGTCTAGGATATCAACTATGTATTTCAAACTGATTTCCATTTATTTGTTAAAAATCAAAATTAACTGAATTAGCCTAAAATAAAGATTTAAAAAAACTACACTAAAGGGAAACACAGACTGTTTTATATCAAGAGCAATGAAGCTACAGACATTATGTTTCCTGTTATTCAACCACATCCATTACATCACAAGTGTGTTGTTCACTGTTTCGGTAGTTATAAGTCTCTTTGCTCCTGAAAGCTTCCTGGATTCATTTAAGAACCAAATGCCTACAGCTTTGATGTACAGAACTTGAAATTACCGAGTAACAGAGTCGTAATCATGCTGTCTCGAATGCCTTCTTAGATAAACTAGTAGCACATCATATATCATGTAAAACTATTAAATGGCAAACAGATAATTCCATCCAAATAGGTAAGATTTAAAAGTGTCTATACTTCTTTTGTAACAATAGGCTAGAACTAAAAATACACATTGAAAGTCAAAGAGATCAGAGTTTTCCAGGATCTTGCTTTAAAATATATTCCATTCAAAGATAATTATTTACAATGATATTCAATTACATCTAATATTTAGAGGATTAAACCACAATCACTATGTTTCTCTCTATGGGGAACACCTTAATTTTTTTAATGTCAAAGTGAATTTAAGCATCGTTTTAAATTTTCTTTTTCTGAGAAAGTCATGTTTCTCAGAGCTCAATTCCTATAAAACATTTTGTGTATTCTAAAATTCATTTCAACTGTTTCATTTAACAATGCTAACAATATGGTATGTTTAGGAAAAATACAGTAAAAGGCAAATTGAGGATGAATTCTTTCTGGAATGATGTTACATTTGTATAAGTTTTTAATTTAGTTATTCATTATCTACTTAAGGAGCAAGATTGCATTCAACATTTATCAGAAATCACAAATGTGAAACTTTCATGTTTGTCCTAGATTCAAACTCATCTAAATATGCATAGTTCCCAATATATCTGGGCATTACTTTACAAATCTTTTACTGCACTACAACTGGAGAGCTGAGAAATTGATGGTTAGTTCAGAAATATTTTTAAATACATACCCTTTTTTGATTTACACCAGTTTCTTAGGTATGCCTGCATACCTAAAAGTACATACAAGGACAAAAATAATTCAGTCCTCATTGTTCAAGATAAAAATAATAAGCAGTCTATGATTCTCCAACAAATAGGTAGAATTATATTATGTAAAACAAATGAGAGAGAAGATGTAAGTCTCCAACTCGTTTTCTCTATTAAAGGTAAGTATTCTTAACACTGACTATAACAGAATTAATACAATTAAGAGGAAAACAGGGCTCAAAAAAGATTTTGGTAAGGAACCAGACATGTTCAGGCAAATGCCCTGGAGAGAAGTAGCCCAGTTTAGTGAAAGATCTGAGAATGGTGAAAACTTAAAATACTGTTTACAGAATGTAAAAATAAATGGTGCCTATATTGGCAAAGCATAGAGTCCAAAAATAACAATATAGCTGCTCGTGGTAGCACAGGCCTATAATTCCTGTACTATAGGAGATTGAGGCAAGAGGATCTCAAGTTTGAGGCCAGCCTGAGCTACATAGAGAATTACAGGCTAGTCTCCATAATCTCTCTCACTTAAAAAACTCAAAACAAAAAGCGATGAAAAACAGTGAGTGCTCTGACAAAACTGAACCAAACATAACAGAGAACAACATGGAAAAATAGAGAGATTTCTATTTAAGTCATGCCAAACTATTTTATAATCTTGAAAGGGTTACTACTATTACTGAAAACTCAGACATTAATATACTGAGTATCACATAATAAGATACATATAAGGCATACACATGTAAAGACAATATATAAGAATCAGAAATGTATTAGAACTTTATAGTCCCAGATGGTTATATGTTCACATGACATTTCATGACCCGGTAAAAAAATTTTAAATAATCAATGTAACTGCTGTTTATTAAAGATGTCCTCCTAGATAAGTCTTAATTCCATGGCTTCATCTTCAACATGGGAGGACGTTGAAAGTTGAACCTTCTAAAAATGGCTTACCTTGTCTGATCTCTGTTTTACCATAGCAATTTCATTTTTTCCTAACATCTTCAGCGCCCTGTGAAATCTAAGCACCAGCCCACCGAACTCAGCTGTTTGAAAGAACAATCTGCTTTTAGCTTTGGAACTTCACACACGTTCCCTTCTGCCTCAAATACTTTTGTCTTCACTCTTTGCATGGCAAATTCCACCATTTTTCAGAAATCATTTTAGACGTTACTTCTTTTGAAAGAATATGCTGTCCTTGACCTGGCTGGGAAGTTTAGATGTCCTTGCAAACACTGCATGGTAACACTATATTATGCGCTGCATCACAATTCACTGTAACTCTTTAATCATGTTTCTCCTTTGACTGCAGCCTGCACTTGCAAAACTGCTCTTGAAAAAAACAGTAATCCCTGTCTTTTAAGTATTTGCCAATTTCCCATGGTAAAAATGCCCCACTACACCCAAGTCAGGATCAGTTTCAAAATACAAGAGTTTAAATACTTAAGAAACCTCGGGCAATTGATGTATTTCTGTATCTTTCTCTTTAATACACATGGTAACGTAAAATTGGACTATATAAAAGTACAAATCCCTTAAACAAGTCTCTGAATTCAAGTCTTAGTTAGATTTGGGTGTTAATGTGTATTCTATGCCATACACTCTGCTAAGTACTTTTCATTTATTATTTCATTTAATTTGTACAACCACTGGTATGTATACATATATATTTATATATATATCACATATCATAAATGTCATATATGAGAATACACAAGAGAATAAAACTTTATGATACTAAACAACTTTTTTTTTTTTTTTGCGGCACCGGGTATTGAACTCATGACCTTGCGCTTGCCGGGCAGGCACTTAGACCACTGAGCTAGATCCCCGGCCCTGTTTTTGAGACAGGGTCTCACTATGGCATTCAGGCTGGCCTTGAGCTCACCTTTGTAGCCCAGGCTGGTCTTGAACTCACAACGATCCACCTGTCTCAGCCTCCCGAGTGCTGGGATTACAGGTGTGAGCCACCATGCCCGGCCTAAACAACTTTTTTAAATGAGAAAAGCAGTAAATGCCCAAAACAAGATTTAACATTGTCTATTGCCAAATCCTTTGATCTTACCATTATACTTTACTTCTGACACAAACTGTACTATAGTGCACAGTCCCTAGTCATTATTTATTACACATGAGTCAAGCAATGCCAAGGAAAAAGAACACAGAAATGTACACTTCTGGCTCTTTATTTAAATGGATTTTAGATAAATGGCTGAGATACATCATAAAATGTGTACAGTTCATTTTAGCCTTTATCTATTCTGTCTCTCATCCGTATAATCTAAAACAACCAAACCACCATTAGATCTCAGATATTCTTCAAACATTCTCTATCTTTATACTTTTATTATTCTGCAAAACCATCTTTATGTGCCTAAATTGTTCTGCTGTCTTCTAAGTCTAACCATGTATGGTATTATATCTAGTATGTTTATCATATATTTTGACATTTAATCATACATGTCTCATAAACACCAATGAAATTTGAAATTCCTCCAGTGCAAGAACCCTTTTGCACTACTTTAGGAATCCCTGAAACCTCTACTACAGTGTTATATATCAAATATTTATTCAAATGTTTCCTCAATTTAATCATAAAGAAGTGATTTTTGAAGCTGTAGGAAAGAAGAAATTTAATATGCCACAGTTCTATACCTTGGTAACATATTTGAGTATGCTGTGATTTGCATCACTTGACAATAGAATTTCAAACATTTCCAATGAAAGTTAGTATTTTAGCCCAAAAAAGAACATAAACGTAAAAGATCCAAAAAGTGAACACTCCCCATTCCTCTTTTCTCACACCATGTAAGTGAGGAGCACATTTTCTAGTGATTTCCATGTTGACCACAAGAACTACTTGCCAGTTCCATAGGCTTTGTGAAATATATGAGGTAGGACCAAAAATACTGCATTAAATTTCTAAAATGTTGTTAGTTACAAACACTGCCATAATGCTCTTCAAAATACCCCTCATTCAGAAGACACTTATCCCATCATTCATGCCACTCTCTGAAGCAATTTTGAGAGTCCTCTTTCATGTTTTTTGTTACAATGTACTGGTTATCTTGGTGTACTGAACCGATTGAAAACTTCTTTTTTAACCGTCATTTTGACATGACCATGAAAAAGCCAAAAGCTGCATTAGGCCAAATCTGGTGAAAAATCCATATTGTCTTCATAAGCCTGTCTTTGAAAGCACCTCATAAAGACACTCACAAAAGAGGACTTCCAGAACTGCTTCCAAAAGTGGCAAGAACGAGAGATAAGGGCATTCAAAGTGATAGGAAGCATTTTGAGGGGTAGTGATAGCAATGTGTCATTTACTACAATAAATAATTTAACACACTGTATTGTCGGCCTTTGCACACCTAGCTTTCTGTAGGGTTTTTATCATGAATGAGTCTTGGATTTTTTCAAAAGCTTTTTTCTGCATCTATTGCGATGATCATGTGATTCTTGTCTTTGGCTCTGTTGATATGATGTATTAGGCTTATTGACTTGTGTATGTTGTACCACCCCTGCATTCCTGGGATGAATCCCACTTGATCATGGTGTACAATCTTCTTGATGATTTGTTGCACTCTTTTTGCCAGTATTTTATTGAGGAGTTTTGCATCTATGTTCATCAGAAAGATTGGCCTGTAATTCTCTTTTTTGGTTAGGTCTTTCTCTGGTTTTGGTATTAGGGTAATACTTGTTTCCAGGAATGACTTAGGGAGACTTGCTTCCCTTTCAATTTCACCGAAGAGTTTGAGGAGTATTGGCATTAAGTCTTCCTTAAATTTCTTGTAGAATTTGGCAGTGAATCCTTCAGGACCTGGGGTTTTGTTTGTAGGTTTTAATTACATTTCCAATTTCATTAACTAAAATTGGGTTATTCAGCAATTTTACATCTTCTTGATTCAGCTTTGCTAACTCACATGTTTCTAGGAATCCGTCCATTTCTTCTGTGCTACTGAACCTATGAGAGTAAAGGTGTTCAAACTAGGTATTAATGATCTTCAGTATTTCCACAGGGTATGTAGTGATTCTGCCCTTTTCATTTCCTATTGCATGGATTCAAGTTTTTTCTTTCCTCTTTTTGATAAGGTTGGCTAGGGGTTTATCAATTTTATTTATTCTTTCAAAGAACCAACTCTTCAATTCATTAATTCTCTGTATTGCTTTCTTAGTTTCAATTGCATTAATTTCTGCTCTGATCTTTATAATTTCCACCCTTCTTTGGGCTTGATTTGCTCTTCTTTTTCTAGAAGTTTGAGGTGTAGCATTAGGTTATTTGTGTTCGTTCCATTTTCCTGATGTGGGAGTTTACCGCTATAAATTTCCCTCCTGAGGACTGTTTTCATTGTATATGATCTATTGTAGACTATGTGCAGCTGAGAAGAATGTGCATTCTATGTTGTTGGGTGGAACACTCAGTACACATCTACTATGTCCATTTGTTCATAAGTTTGAGTCAGTTCTGTTATTTCTTTGCTGATTTTTTGTTTGGTTGATGTCTCTTTGTGACAATGGGGCATTAAGGTCCCCCATTATAATAGTAGTGTTTATTTGATTTTTCATGTCTATTAAGATTTGTCTTACATAGTTGGGTGCTCCCATATTTGGTGCATATATATATATTTATGATTGTTAATCTCTACCTCTTTAAGTTTTCCCCAACAAATATGTAGTGACCTTCTTTATCTCTTTTGACCATTCTTGGTTTGAAGCTTAAATTGTCTATAAAGAGAATACATCCCTGCTTTTTTCTGGGTTCCTGTTCCATGGAATATTTTCCATCCTTTGATTTTTAGCCTATGAATTTCCTTTTGAGTTAAATGTGTTTCTTGTACACAGCATATTATTGGATTTTGTTTCTTAATGCATTCTGCCAGTCTGTTTCTTTTTATTGGTGAGTTGGGACTATTTACACTGTTGGATGTAACTGATACGTACTGACTTATCCCTGTCATGTTATCTTTGTTGTTGGTTTTCTACTTATTATGTTTGTTTGTCCTGCCTTGTGGTTTCCTTCTGCTGTTGTTCTCGGAACTGTAGTTATCTTTGTGTCTTTCTAGAGTATCTTTCAGTACTCTTTGTAGTACTCTTTGTAGTGTTTGGTGGTCATGAATTCCTTTAGTTGTTCTTTGTCATGGAAGTCTTATTTCTCCATTAATTTTCAAAGATAGTGTTGCAGGGTACATCAATCTGGGTTGAAAGTTGTTTTCTTTCAGGACT
Organism: Cuniculus paca; assembly: GCA_004365215.1. Classification (NCBI taxonomy): domain Eukaryota; kingdom Metazoa; phylum Chordata; class Mammalia; order Rodentia; family Cuniculidae; genus Cuniculus; species Cuniculus paca. The sequence continues at coordinate 11,729 of RJWT010034767.1, forward strand.
TCACGGCAAGCTCTTCTTGACTTGAAGGTTTGTGTTGAGAAGTCTGCCATGATTCCTATAGGCTTTCCTTCATAAATGCTTTGTTTCTTTTCTCTGACAGTTTTTAGTATTTCTCTTCTTGTGCTGAATTTCTGATATCCTAATTATTATATGTCTGGGTGAAGATTTACTTTGGTTATGGCTAACTGGGGTTCTATATGCCTCACTTCTCTGCATAACAGATTCTTTTCCCATGTTTGGAAAATTTTCTGCTATTATTTCTGTAGTCTTCATATGTCAATTGTGTTGACCTCTGCTTTTTCACTGACACCTATTAATCTTATATTGTTTCTCTTTGCATCATCTTGCAGTTGTTGAATTGTTTCCCAGTTCCTTGTTATTTTTAAGAGATCTTTTCTTGTGTGTTCATAGGCTTCCACCCTGTCTTCAAGGTCTGAGAGTCTATCTTCAGCTTCATTCAAATGGTTTTGTCAGTTTTTCAATGGAATTTTTAATTTCTTGAATATCCCTTTGAATCTGTTTCATGCATTCTAATTCTGTCTTATATTGTTCATTCAAGGCTTCCATCATTTCCTTATGTTCCCTCTATTTTTTTTATCTAGATCTTCTATAGATATACTCAATATTTCTTTCATAATGTTCATCATTTCTTTTTTTACCTGACAGATTATTTCTAATCTGATTTCCTCTATAGCTTCATGGAGCTATTTCTTTACTTCAGTTGCTTTCATTTCAGAAAGTTCAGTTGTGCAATTTCCAGTGTCTTCCATTTCAATGTCTCCTGAGTTTGTTCTGGGTGGGTTGGAGGACTAAGACTGCATCTTTCTTTTTCGTGTTGTTGTTTTCCTCTGGGATCCATGCAGCTGGCCAGGAACCCTCCTAATGGGTTGCAGTGGAACGCTGTGCTGGGCAGAGGTTCAACCCAATATCCCTGTGGCTAGCTGGGCCATACCCCCGAATTATGGCGCCATAGCTTTGTGCTCTGTGACCTGTGAGACTGGCTGGGTGTCCCCCTGATGGACTGTGCTGGGTTGCACTGTGATGCTGGGCTTGCCAGAGCTTGGATCCTCTGTGCAGCTAGCTGGGTTGCACCCCCAGAGTGTGTCACCGGAGCCTTGTGCCTGGCTGGATAGAGTTCAGAACCTCCAGGACCCAGGCCGCTAGCAGGGATGCACCTCTGGAGTGTGTTGCCGGGGCCTTGCGCCTGACTGGATGGAGTTCAGAACCTCTGGGACCCAGAAGGCTAGCCTGGATGCACCCCTGGAGTGTGGCACCACTGGGGCCCTGCACCTGGCTGGGAGGAGTTCAGAGCCTCTGGACCATGCAGCTAGCCTGGGTGCACCTCCGGTGTATGTCACCGGGGCCTTGTTCCTGGCTGAGCGGAGTTCAGAACTTTTGCCTTGATTTTTTAAATGGTGGATATGGTGGCAATGGGGAAATGCTGGTAGTAGATTTTACTGGAATATAGCACGGACTGGAATATTGCATGAGCGGAATATAGCATGGATTCACCCTAAGATAAGCTCAGTTCACAGGAAAAGTGTGCTTAGGGTAGTATTAAGCGCTAATGAGGCAAATTTGGGGTTGCTTTAAAATTTTGAAAAGCCAGAGTTATGATCCAATTTGTGTCTTCTTGAATATTAGACTGAAGAAATCCAAGTAAGTGAGGAATATTCTTACTGTTCTTACAAAGTTCACTATTATCTTAATTATCCTTCCCAAAATTGAATTAGCTACTTTTGTGATATACATGAATAATATGATTATTGCCAATGAGTTAAATTTATCTACTGTTTACAGATAGATGGATGCTGTAGTTCTAGTGTCTAAACAGGAGGAATATGAATTGTACACTAGGTTTACTCAGTTATGCAACGCCCAAGAGTGT
>RJWT010034768.1:0-13612 GCA_004365215.1 Cuniculus paca
GTGATTCATGCCTGTAATCCCAGCACTCTGGGAGGCTGAGGCAGGAGGGTCCCAAGTTCAAATCCAGTCTGGACAACTTAGCAAGACCCTGTCTTATTGTAAAAAAATTTAAAAATAAATAAAAGCAATGGGGATGTAGCTCAGTGCGAAGGATCAGGGTTCAAATTTCAGTATGGCAAATAAGAAAGAAAGAGGGGGAGGGAGGGGTCATAATCCCTGCCTCTAACCAACCCCAGTCCTACAGCAATAGCATGCTCTCGGTAACAATTTCATAGGACTAAAGTTATCCCCCACTTTCCTTGATGTAGGAAGAATCTAGGATAGTTTCTGCACAGAGATGACTAAGGAAAGCACTTGGGGTATGAGTTAAAGAGAAATAAAAAGACCAGAGACCCACAGAAGTTACTTCTGAGGTGGTTTTGTCATTGGCACATTGTCCCAGGGTCAGCTCTGACCCTGCTCCAGAAAGTAGTATAAACCCAGAGCCTGCTCTAATTAAGCACGGCACCTGTGAGCTGTTGGCGGGTTCTGAAGGCTGAAAGATGATCATATGATATGATGTGATGCGATAGGATGCGATACACGATGTATGATGTGATGTGGTATTTCTAATTTTCACCTCAAATGACGTACCAGAAGTGACTGAATAGATAGTGAATGTCTAAATGTTTAAAAATTATTACAGCAAAACACCTATTGCCATTAATCTCCCTTAAAATCCTTCCCCTCACACTTATCCCACTTTCTTGCCACATTCTGCAGTTCTGGAGTCCTCTTTCCTGAGTGTCTTCAGCAGGAGTGATCAAAACTAAGGCAAATGCTGCTACCGAGCGCCATCCAGCAGAAAGGCAGGCTCATAAAGAATGACGCTGTGTCCTCGTCCACCCTATCCAGCGGGTCTGGCACCCAGCAGCTTCTGGCGCTTCCCCAAAGCCAAAATGACCGTGAGAAGGAAATGTTTTGATTCAGTTCAGAATATTGAGGCAGCCAGGACAGCACTACTAAGGAGGCTCAGCAAAGGGGACTCGAGCCACCTCCTGAAATGCTAAGCCCTGAGGCCAGTCTGGTCTACTGTGCTCCATAGCACCAGACAGACACGACTCTGCCCTGTGGGGCAGAAAATCAAGCCCTGTCTGTTTTGTGAAAACTCAAACAGTAAGGGTTTCATGCAATGAGCATAAAATTCAGCAGTGGTCTATGAACCATAAGACCTGTTAATCCTCCTTTTGATTCCCTGGGTCCAATCATGACCTCCTTGGTGAGAGAGAACTTGACAGGTTGAAACTTGATCCATGTAGAGTCAGACTTGGACATCATCTCAGATTATCTTACTGAAAAAGTACCAGTATATCTTAAAGGCTTCCCCAAGTTTAAAAAGTCATTACTTTGAGCTGAGGATGGAGCTCCGTAATAAAGCATATTTTCTGCATGTGCCCTGGGTTTAGTCACAGCACTGCAAAACATAAAATAAAATCCATAACTTTGGGCATGGTACTCTATGCATGCAACAGAGTGTCTACTAGAAATACATGAGTCCAAAGCCCTCCAAGCACAATTATTCTGGGGAAAAATAATCAAGTTGTATGTGTGTATGAATTGACAGTAACTCACAGTAGACAAGGCAGTCATAAGATTAAAAAGCAAGAAACTCAAGTTTCTTTTTAGAGAATAGCAATGCGGCTGACACATTCCAAACCTTGGTGAGTCACTAAATTTCTCTAAATTGAAATCTGAACAAGGATGTGAAATGCTGTTTTTAGACTATTGAGGAGACAGCAGCTGTGGAATTGTCCTGCCTGTTATTCTGGGGTTGAACATTCATGATTCTTCTCTGATCACATAGAAAAGTTCTGCAAATGGAATCAGAAAAAAGCAGGTCGCCAGGGTACACATATGGGGTTATTGTCTCAGCTTCAGGTTCAGCCTGATTTTTATTTTTGCATCTTCCAGTGAAAATAACTGTAATTGTCAATAATCCATAACAGCCTGCCCCAAGAATGTTAATTATATTTTGTGTGCATGAAAGCAGGAGGAGGAAGAAAGAGAAGAAAGAAAGGAAAAAAGGGAACAAGAAAGGACAGATTAGAAATGTTGCAGGAAAATTTCCAAGACAAGCCAAACCAAACCAAAATGAAAGGAAGACTTTGCACTGAGGACATAAGACAGCATTTAATCTTTATATCAGTGGACTATTGGATCTTCATGCCAGTGGACTGTTGTAGGATAATTCCTCAAAGGCAACAGCACTGAATTTAGGAAGAGTCTAGTTTATATAGAATTTAGAAGTGGGAGGTACAAAGCAAGTGACAAAACGTTACATGATTGGTTACATACATTGAGTCATATATTGACAGGCAGGCTAGTCTTGAAATAAATGAATTGTTTATCACAATATAGAAACACTCCAGGAACAAGGGAAGGGGGCCCTTACGGAGTGGGCATAGTTAAAGGCATTAGCACAATAGAGGGGACCCTTGAATCAGCCAGGGATGCCTTAAAGTATAGACAATTACTCTGACTCAGTGCTCCTCAGAGATGTGCAGCTGGGATGTAGATGCCATCAAGGTCAACTGAATTCAGCAGAAACAGCAGAACAGAAACTTGGTCAGAGACCTCTCATTGATCATGAAATATCTGTAAGGTTCCCATCTCATAAAGGTGTTCCTACACTATAATTGTGCCCCAAAAGTAACACACTCAAGATTATAAGCAACTAGGTAGGCTTCATCATAAGACTACCTACTTAAAAATCAGAGAATGAAAACCAGAAGGGAATCTGAGTGAATATTAATAAAAGGCAGGTAAGAGTGACTTATTTTAGGATATGATCATTCTTGTGGAATGAACTGGGAGTATGTGATGGAAGAAAGGTTTGGAGATCCTGGCTAATTAATTTTGATTTTTATTTTTTGACTTTATTTTATAGTTTACATAGTAAATTTCAAACCAATTTTAAACTCCCCACCCTCTTCCCTAACTATTTGATTCATGGTTCATCATTGGCAAATTTAATCAGTTCTGTAAAGGAAGCAACAAGTGATGGTCAAGTAGGCACACAATCTTCAAGAGGTTGGGAATCATGAGTGAAGAGCTGGGCTCCTTCCCAGGAAGACAGCATGAGAGTCTCATGCTCACTTGACCTGTCCTGACCTGACTTGGCCTGACCTTCAGGCAAGAATGAAAAGTGGCTAAGAAGAGAGATAGACAGGGACAAGCATTCACTAATCTCTCAGCCAAACCTTCTACAGGAAGCAGCACCAAGAGTTTCATGCATTTCACACATTTCCCTAGAATGGGTCTTACCAAACTGTAGTAAGGACACATGGAAAGATTTCTTTCTGGGCATTAATTTAAATCCCTTTTCATTCTTATTTTTAGATGCCAAATCCTATGCTTGGCATTGCAGAAGTGTTTCTGGAGAGTGGCCATGTCGCTGATGATTTTTAATGAATGCCAAAAAAAGAAAAAAAAATCTAACTTGGAAGGAATAATTTAGGCCAGAGCAGAACACACCAGGCAGTCTAAATGCAAACCATGTATGTTAAGCACATGTAGCCATGCTGAAACAATAGTGCCTCGGGAAAATGATACTGTGATAGTCTCATGGTTATGTCTCATGGTTACAGATGATAAAACAAGGCATATTGAAATGATCTGTTTTGGTGCTAGTGAAAATTAGGATATTTACCTCAAACATTGTACTGTAGGTTGAAAGTCATTTCTACCCTGAAGACATTTTCCTGGGCAAATTAAAACAGATCCCTGAGAAAGAGCAGATGAGGGAGGCCAGTAGTTCAGGCATTTGGCAGAGATGGTGTGGAGAGATGATTTCATAAAGGGAAGCCCAAAGACCTGGGGTCTAACTGCATGGGCCACCTGTCAAGTTTGAACCACCACAAGTAGGTACTTGTCAGAGCCTTTGTTTCTCATTAATGAAAATTGTGTTCTCTCAGGGTCCTTGGAGAGGAGAATCAAGAGCAGTATTTGTCTTAGTTACTTTCCTCATTTTGGGGCACAATACCAGACACCCAGAATTTAAAAGAGAGGTTTATTACATCTCACATTTCAGCCCATAGTTGGCTGGCTCCAAGGCAGGACAGCATGCAGAGGGGCATAGAAGAGGAAGAGCTGCTCACAGTAAGACCCACAGGAAGAGAAAGTGATGGGGGAGGGGGACAAGTCCTTCCAGGTCACACGCCTTGTGACCTGCCTCTTCCAACTGGACCCCACCTCCTAATAGCAAATCATCTAGAAGCCCCCATAATCCAATCAATCACTTTCCAAAAGCCCACAGTATGAAAGCACAAGACTGCTTGGACATATATAGATATAAACAATTAACAGTATCAGTGAGAAAGCTGAGAGTAAATTTAGGAACTAACAGTAGTAATTGAACCTATTAAGAAGGAAACAGGTCTTTCTGGCCTTAAGCTAGGCAGCGCTTTCACTTTCTGTTATGGTTGATACATTGTGTCAACTTGAGCAGGTTAGAAGTTTAACTGAGAGATTCAGCAGGGAGCCAGGGTCCTTACTTTGTAAATATCCTCATCCTGTACAAAGGAGGGCAAGGACATTCTGTGAGTGCTACACCCACCCTTTAGCACAGGGGTGGTGGGCTGTGTACAACATAAGGGAGGAGAAGAGGTTTGTTTTCCCCTTTTCTCTCTTTTGCTCTGGCTGCTGCCTTGAAGTGTTGCCCCAGTGCCATGCTATCCTGCCTTGGAGCCAGCTGATTATGGACTAAAATCTCCAGAAACTGTAAGCTAAATAGACCTTTCCTTGCTTCACTTTGGGTGTCAGGTGTTTTGTCCCAGCAATGAGAGAAAAGTAACCAAGATACTTTCTAACAAATCTTAGCAGAACCAGTGGGAGAGATCACAGGGCACTAACTGGCATTTAAGATGTATGATCTAATAGGAGCGAATTTTTTATTTGATTGTCGGTCACAATTAATGTAAATCTTTTGGGTGCCCAGAGTACTGAATGGGCATCACTTTCACAGCTGGGCACACCCTGGACATTCCTAATCTAATCTCCCATCACGCAGGGCCATTTTGCAGATGGTGGAGCTCATAGACAGACTCAGTCAGGGTCTTTATCATTCTCCTCAGCCTCACTGGGACAAAGCTCTTGAGAGAAAGTTGTGCTTGTCTGACTCCAAGAGAGTGTTGAGTTCCTGCATCAGCCCTCTGGAAGTAAGGCACTATTCTTAGCTGAGTTTATTTGTAAAGTACTTAGCAGTGGCCGTGAGCTAATCTGGGAATGACACCGGTTTGGGATGGAAAAGGACAGGCACCTCCCCTAGAAGAATGTCCATTCTTCTGAGGAAGGGAAAATGGGCAGGCGTTACTTCAGTTTAAAGGTTTTAGATGTTATGGTTTGTGTCTAGGTGGCCCCCCAAGCCTCATTCAGTCATGGAGGCAGCTGAATCTAGCATTTGTGATTGGTTTGTTGTCTAGTGCTGGGATTGGCGGTGTGAGTGCTGCACCCACCCAGGGGTGGAGCCAGCATACAATGTAAGGGAGGGAAGAAGGCAGGTTTTTTCTCTTGATTTTCCCCTCCCCACTTTTGCTTTTCCACTCTTATTGTTTGAAGGCTGCCACAGACAGCTGCCCCTCAGCCATGCCACCCTACCTTGGAGCCAGCTGAGTATGCACTAAAACCTCCAAAACTGTAAGAAATAAACCTTTCCTTCCTTCATTTTGGGCGTCAGGTATTTTATCTCAACAATGAGAGAAAAGTAACCAAGACAGTGGGCAAACAGAAGTTCCTGCCCCCAGTTCCTTAGCAAAATCACCCATGTCTGAGTTGACTAGTGAAGATGAGGAGAGCTGCCACTCAGCATGGTTCTAATCACTGTGGTACTTGGCTGAATTCATTACATCTTTCACTGACGAAAGACAAAGCCTTAGAGGAGAGTCACTGGTCGCTTTCCCTCATGTACGCCAAACAACTTACCCTAATTTCTAATTTCTAGCACCCAATACTGCATCAGTGGGTGGCCTACTCCAGTGGTTCAGAAGTTTCATGTAGATTAAAATCATAGGAAAATCAGGATGAGATATTTTAAAAGGCAAAAAAACAAGAGCTCATGGCAAGATAGTATGTACTCAGACCTTGTCTACTTGACAACAAAAGTCACAGTGTCAACCACTCCACAAAGGGCGTGCCCTAGTAACTCTGGAGACCACCGGAAGTGTGTGTAAATTCCCCTCACAAAAGCGCTTCCTGCATTTTGTCACCAAGGCTTCTCCTTTACTCCTCATCCCGTGCAGCGACAATCTCAAGAAAGACGTACTTTTTCTAAATGAGAGAAGAAATGGAAAGATCTAAAAGCAAAAGAAGAAGCCCAGAGGTCCAATGTTCTTGTGAAGTCAGTTTGTATTTCTTGCCCAAGCTGGAGCTGATTTTGCTCCAGTAACTGAAAGCCAAGAGGATTTAGACTCCATTGTTCCTTAACAGCAGCATAGCTGTCGCCTTCACAGTGCTGTCACACGTACCACTCTGTCACCTCCAGAAGAGATAAGCCCCTGTCCTGGGGCAGCTGGATCCTCTTCCACCATCGCTTCATGCATCCCTCTCCCAGACTCTGCTCCCCAGGTTCAAAAGCATGAGCAAGAAAGCAGAAATAGGAATCATTTTCATCACCTCGACTTCCACTACGGATACAGGCTGTGTACCGTGACTGAATGGATCACAGCTCAGTGGAATGTCAGCGTCCCAAAGGTAACTGGAGCTGCAGCATTCAGCAAATGTTACTTGCTACCCCACCAGGCCCTCAGCAAGGCCTGCACCTGAACTTTCTCAGTAATGTTTCTTGGACCTACCAGAGCATCTGGCACATAGTAGGTGCTTGTTATGTCTTTGTTAAATAAATGAACCAATGAATGAATGAATTGGATCTGCTTATTACAAGTATTGATGTTAAGGATGACAAATACTATATATACTAGTACCAATAGACACTTCATGCTTGCTTTCTGACATACAGCATTTATTCTTAAATAATCCAAAACTAAGTTCTAAATTTTTTTGTTGACATAACTGTACACATTTATGGGGTGACATTTCAATACATGCACACAATGTAGAATGATCAGATCAGGGTAACTGATTTATCCATCAGCTCAAACATTTGTAATTTCTTTGTTAGGAGTGTGAAAAATTCTTTCTACTAGCTGTTTTGAAATATACAACTAACCATTGCCAGCCTACTTACCCTATTCTGCGACGGAGCCTTAGAAATTATTTCTCCTATCCAACTGCTCCCTGGTTACCCACTAACCATCCTCTCCCTAACCTCCTTCTCTCTAGCCCTGGCAGACTCGGGTAACCACAGCTCTACTTTCTACTTATGTAAGATCGACCTTTTAGCGTCTGCTTCTGAGCAAAAACATGACAACTTTCCCAGTTTCTCACGCTTCTAACGTCAGCTTTTTCATGTTCCTAAGCTCCAAAAAAATACAGAAGTTGGAAGATCAGCTCTAACAAGTAGTTATTAACATAATAACAATAATAATTAGGCCTAGGAATCTGTATGAACTTATAGGCAAAAATACTGAAATCAAGAGTATGTGTGACCATTAGTAAAATTAGTATTAATACATAATATACTATAATTTAATGCTACATGATTTTTTGTTTTATGTTTTTAATTTTTATTTTTATTAGTTCCTGTGTGCAGTACACAATGATCACATTCACTGTGAGGCGTTGGTACATGTATGTAATGCATCTCATCTCTTTTTACATCTCTTTCCCCTCCCCTTCTGCAATACAATTTAGACAACATTGTGCTGCTTAGGCATTTAATAATCCTCCCTGTATAGTCAGTATTAATTGACATTAATAAGAGAATGCCAAACTTACACCAAGTTGCTGGCCGGTCATTTTTTACATATTTGTTTTTTTGTTGTTGTTCATTTGTTTGTTTTGGTACCCGGGATCCAGCTCACGACCTCACGACCTCATGCTTGCCAGGCAGGCACTGTGCCACTGTGTTAAATCCTTAGCCCTTACATATTTGTTTAAATTAGCTATAACAGCAAGGTATCCTGTGGGGGAAATGCAAATTATGAAAAAATATAGTGTTTTTATATCTGCAAGTAGAATAAATATCCATACTTCTAATTTTCAGGTTTGTGCTCTATGTATACTAAAGAGAGAAAGCAAAGATTTTTGGCAATTTTTCTTGTATTTCAAAAGAGGGAAAGATAAGTTGCTTTTTCCACAAGATATTCCATACAAAAATAACAGCTGGTTATGTTTTACATGCTCTGTAAATAGCCTGTTTTCTGCTAAAAGTCTGATCATTACATATAATGATTAATCTCTATTCCATGAGAAAAATTAGTTTTGGTGAGAGTCACTGGTCGATCATATATTGCATTTATTGTAAGATGAGTTACACTTTATCATGTTACTCATTTAAAATAGAAGGCACAGAAAATAAACGTGTTTAGGGAGAGTGAGGAAACATTTATTCACCCAAATATGGAGTAATAAGCACACACTGTTGGCTCAAAATGTAAGTAAATCCAAGTGGATGCAAAAATGTCTCAGTCCACCCCGTGCTCTCTGCCATGCAGACTTTGAGAAACCCAACATCTGTTTGCAGGGAAGTGGCCGGCCCCTGCCTCTTCCTGTCCTGAATCAGATACCAGCTGATGGAAATGCAGTGCATCCTAAGTTTTCTCTGTGTGAGGGAGAAACAGATTGTGTGTGTTAATCTAATCTACTTAAAATGGAAATATTTTGAAAGTTTTTAAAAAGAATCTTGAATCCCAACAACAAAGAAATACAGATTTGGGGGAATAGTTTATAGGAAAATATTGGGTGTATCTACATTCTCTTCACAGATGACTGTAACCCATTAAGTATTTAATGGGTAAAACTTGTTAGCTCAATAGAACTGGAAACAAATTTAGTTTTTCTGACAAGTTGGAGATATCAAGAGAAAACTGATGTCTCTTATGAAAAACTAAAGACAAACCCCCTCTTTGGCAATCAACTGTGTGTTTTCTTTGGCTACCTTTCTTGGTTTTCCATGAATTTGCTTCAGCATACCTGTCCTGATCTACCTGGTTTCTCTCCATGGCAATCTGAGCTCCCCATTTGGTGATGGGACTGTCCTGGTTTCCCAGGACAAATGTGGATAACACCTTGTCTTGGTTACTTTTTGCTCGTTGCTGGGACAAAACACCTGACACCTAAAGTGAAGCAAGGAAAGGTTTATTTAGCTTACAGTTTCTGGAGATTTTGGTCCACAATCAGCTGGCTTCAAGGCAGGGTGACATGGCACAGGGGCAGCACTTCAAGGCAGCAGCCAGAGAAAAAGGGAAAAAGAGAAACAAGTCTCTTCTCCTCCCTTGTACACAGCCCACTGCCCCTCCTCAGTGTAGGTGTAACACACCCCCCACTTCGGGACAAGTCTAACACTCACAAAATGTCCTTGCCCTCCTTTGCACAGGATGAGGATATTTACAAAGTAAGAACCCTGGCTCCCTGATGAGTCTCTCAGTTAAACTTCTAACCTCCTCAAGTTGACACAATAACACACCTGGAGACCTGCAAGACCAGTTCCCCAAGGGCTGCGAGTAGCCAGGGCAAGACAAGCCACAGGGAGGGGAAATCTTTTCCTTTACCAAAAGCACATGCAGAAAACATGGAGGGAAGAGCAGCACTTGGTTCTGAGGTTGTAGTTGCGGGGTCCAGCACACCGGTGCCTGTGAAGAGTATGCTACAGAGGACACATCTTCCCTGTCTCCGCATTGTCTCCCAAGGCTACACGGCAAGGCCTCAAAGAAGCTGCCGGTGCGCAGAAGCAGAGCGAGAGCCCAGTTCATCTTCTTATTCCAACATTCAAACAAAGAAATGAGTCTGTGTGGGAAAACTCGCCTCACTACAAAGGAGCCATCTGGGACTAATTATGATGCCCAATCTCATTTAAAACCAGCGTTTCATTTTGTGTTTTTGAGTTTCTCTAACTAGTGAATTAAAGTTTCCCCCAGCCCTGCCATAATCCCATATATATTATAGGATATATGCATATGTATGTATCCATATGCATACTTTTTTCAGAATTGTGTCAGGATTGCCACGATGAATGGCAGAGTGTCACAAAATTCTCCAGGATTATATTAAACTGGAAGTCATTTTAAAGTCTTCTTCAGTAGGTAACAGTAATAGTTCCGGAACAAATTGGCAGCTAGCAACCCTGGAGTATCCCATCTGCCCCGCTACAAACAAAGTGCTCTCCGGTTCTCAGATGCACGTGAGCTGTTTGCACTCCGGAAACCTTGCAGAGCCAGAAAAGTGAGGCCGACCCCCTATAGGGGCCATGAGGCCATGAAGAGCTTGTCTATCATCTCCATCTCTCCGAGGGCGAGCGAGGAACTGTGCGAAATACCGCCTTTCTGTTGCAGGCTGCTGGCCGGAGGTAGATGCTCTGTAGCGGTCTTTTCTGCAGCTACCTTTCTCATTCAGGTCTATTGCAAATCATCACTTTTTGAAAGAATGCTTTCAAGAGCTTCAGAATTCTCTGAAGTTTCTACTTCTTTTGTCAGTTACTAGCTAAAAATCGAATTTGGAAAGGTATGACATGAGTTTTGGTGGGTGATTGTCTCTTACGGCATAAGGAAAGACAACTGCCACTATGAAAGAGTAGCAAGACTTGCTTACTACAGAATAGCTTCCTTTTCCTGCAGATGGCTGAAGTTGACATGTTGAGAAAAACATACAATGGCCATGAGATTTGTGAATAAGCCTTCTGGTCTCCTTTCCTTCTGGCCATTTCCCTACCTGTATCTGGTTGAGGGGACAGAGAACAACCTAAGCATTCGTGGATTCTCTGGCCACCGGCTTAGTGAAAGACGAGGTTCAACTCAATGTCTAAAATAAAATTTTAAAATATTATTGGTACCAGCTCAGTCTGTTCCCCATTACCACAGATACCATGAATTAACTGTAATTTTGCTTCCATTTGATTCCCTGTAGGGACAAACCACACTTTTAATGCCAACACATGCACATTCTAGCATTACAGTCAACGTTTTTCTGACGCATTTACAGATTCATGAAAAAAGAGAGAGATAAACTGAAACATTTGGTGAAGACTTGACTTCACTGAGAATCAGCAATATTTCAGAAAGTGGTACAATGCAGAAATTCTAAATCTATTCTTTAAAGACCCTCAGGTTAGAGTTTGAATTACTAAAAAAAAATGCAAATTGTTTATTATTTTCACATGTACAGTAAATTCAAAAAATTGTACTTCTTTCTAAAACCATATGGGACAGACTTTCTTTTCATCAGGAGTGGTTTTGCTGGTTGTGCCAAGAGCTAAAAAGATGTTTTTAATAACCAAAGGCCGTTTGTTATACAATCTGTCTGGATCTAGCTTGTAAGACAGATGAAGATCCCTTGGGTAGGAAATAGAGGGTAATGGAGGAGTTTTTTGAGATGATAGAAAAGTTGGGTGGAAAAAAAAGAGCATAAAGATGATAATCAGCACGATTAAAGATGGTTCCCTTTGGAATAATTTAACTCGTGGTTAATCGGACATGTTTGCAGTGTTCATTGAGGAACCACAGGAGTTTGCTGAGGACTCCTTTTTGTAAATGTGATCACATTCTTTAAGAGGAGGAATGGGAAAATGAATAGGGTGCTGCTGACATGTCTTGTAGGTACCTAAGTTTTGTACAAGTTAGCGAGTCACCTGGCAGCAGCCTGAGGGACCCCAGAGAACACGGCTATGTTTGAACGTGATTTCAATGGAAGCTTTGAGGGTTTAGATCTAAAAAGTTCCCCCCTCAAATCTCATGTGTTTGGAAGATGCTCATGGGAGCACTATAGTCATCAGTAGAACACCCATTGATCAGTTCAGTAACTGGCTGCTAGGAGGTTGGTCCTGGTCGGAGCTGGGCCACCAGGCACAGGACCACTTGTCCTCAGCTCTTCCCTGCTCTCTGCTTCCTGGCCATCATGATGTGAGCAGCTTTCCTCCCCCAAGCTTTTCCACTCCAGGCAGCCATGAACTGAACCCACTGGAAACCATGAGCCAAATAAACCTCTACTCCCTTGAATTGTAGGTGTCGCACAGTGATACTCAACTTGTTCCAAATTCCTGTTTGAACATTGAAAAGTTCAAGAACTGAACATATTTTTCCTATAAGAAATAATGGAAAGCCAAATAACTGGTTCTGAGGCCCAACAATTATACCAAAAAATTCATTTTTCCAGGACTTTAACAAATTGCACAATGATTTCTTTAATTCTACCATGGTTCTGTTTTCTTCTTAACTTTCCTGCTGGTATCACTACCTTTCTATGGAGTCATGGTTATGATATTTCATGCAACTAATATGCAAAAATGCACATGACCAATGTTTTAAAGCACTACATAAGCACTATGTGTGGCCTGGGCCACAGTGGCACTCAGACTGAAGCGTCACCCCTTTGTGTCCACAGTAAGAGGCAGCACAAGACACCTCTCGGCCAACACAGGCATTTTCAGGTCGACTATTGAGCAAAATTACAAACACCACGCTGAATTTTTTGAACTTTACTGTTTGAGTACTAGAAAGTTTGAGCTTGGAGCTGATCAACAACTAAGATACAATTGTATTTTGGTGACAGGAAAGTGACCAACACAAAAGAGGAACTCAGAAAACATAGGTTCTCTCTGAACATGATTTCAAGGCCAGCATCCTGCCTCTGAGACTAGGGGAAAAAAGACAAATTCCTCATTCTGAGGCATGAGAATGATCCAGAAAGGATCAGCCATGCACCATGCACTAGACTCACGTTCAGAAAAAAAAAAAAAAAAAAAAAAGAAAGAATCAAAAACTAGAACCTTACCAAGATGAAGTTTTCAAGTTTTCATGGTGAAATGACAAAATTAAGGAAAGTATAATGCATTTTCTTCATAAAGCTAAATGTTGTTTTAAGGGCCAGTCCTTTATTGCAATATTAGAACTTCCCTAGTTCTCCAGTTAAAACATATTTCAACGTATTACATTGAACCACACGAAATTGCCAGTGTTCAATTTTTTTGACCTGCAGAAACACCAATTTCCTAGGGTTCAACCTGACATCAAATGATGATTGTGATTTTATATGGGAGTTTGTAGTGGCCTTGGGTGTTAAAGAGCTGGAAACCATATGCCAGTACCTAAATTGTTTTATTTTTTAAGTTTTTAGTTCATAAAGTCCAGAGAAGTATATATATGACTATAGATTACCACTTGTGGGCATCTTAACTGGAAGCCTCCTTAGGTTTTGACTGCTTTAAAATAAAGACAACCCCCACCCAAAAAGGAAGAGAGACAAGAGACATAAATGTACAGATGTACATAGAAATTAGGGACCCCAAAAAGTAGCTGTATAAGAAGAGGAGTCGGGTTCCTGAGTTTTTGGGCTTGAGGAGCAACATAAAAATGTAGAAAACTGCACTGGGATAAGAATATCTTTCCAGTCCCCTGCCCTAGCCTGTGGTTCAAGGCAAGGAACTTGCTGGTCACCTTCCAGTGGAAAGGTGTAGAAGTTGATCCACCACTAAACACCTGCCTTAAAAATTTGTCAGTGACTTTATAGAAAATAAATTCCAGCCAGG
>RJWT010034769.1:0-13606 GCA_004365215.1 Cuniculus paca
CATGTATTTTTTTGATTTTGATATATATGATCTTACAGCCTGCTCTTCACATTGAATAATTATGCTTTCATTTAATAAGTATGATGTTTTATGCAGCCTTAATTAACATTGTAATATGAATGTCCCTTGACATTTCATGAAATAAATTTTAGTAAACCATAAATTAATAACCATATATTTCCCTAATACAATAATAGCTTATGATTTTTAAAATTTACACATGAATTACAAGTTTCAGCATGGAAAACAAGTACATTTTAGCCCAATCTTTGCTGAAAAAAATTTAAAATGTAAAAACCTTTGTGAGTTTTTGCTTTATTGGTATAAATAAACTTGATAAATAAATAATTTAATTCAAGCAAAGCTTCTGGTTTAAAATAATATCTTATTACAGTCATGCATTCAATAAGTATCATGCCTGCTACGGTCAAGTCATGTAGGAGAGTTCCTAAAGAGACACACAGAGAAGAAAGTTTTAAAAGTATGTCAGAGTCTACAAAAAGACACGTAATACTTTCAGAACAGACATCAAAATGTGCTGTACTGACACACTGATGAAATATAATTGTTATGTATAATGTTATTTGTTTTATCTGTAGGATAAAATGAAGACTTTCTTAGTTTTTTCTTATAATACTATGAAATCCAACAGTGGAATAATTAATTCAATGAGAAAAAATTGTAAATATAAATGAGTTCTTATACACATGCATAAAAGAATACAAAGTTTTTATTTTCACATATTAAGAAAATTTGTGTTACCTTTCTTGTGGCTAAGACTCAGTACCAGGTACCCACAAATTTAAAGAAGGAGAGATTTAATTTGGCTCATGATTTCAAGAAATTCAGTCCTCATTTGATTGGCACCAAGGCAGAACATCATGGCAGAAGAGCATAATGGAGGAAAACTGCTCAGTTCATGGCGACCAGGAAGCAGAAGAGGGGAACTATGCCAGAGAGGAAGGGGTAGGAGCATACAGAGTACCCAAGGCCACACTCCTGTGACCCACCCACACATACCCGGGAGCACACTTGACTAATCTGCTTGGCTTTTCTTACTCCAATGAAGTTGACATATCAGGGTTAATGGTCACAATGCTTATTTACATAAATATCATAACATAAACAAGTTAACAGTCATCACTGAAAAGCAAGTACAGGACTCTGAATCCAAAACTTAAAGTATAAAAATACTTTAAGTGCTTAAAGTTTGTGAAAATCAAGGTAGTTGGTGAGGCATTAAGTTCTAGTTAATCAAAATGCATAAGCTATACAGATCTGTGGTATAACATTATACCTCTTACAGCAATAATAGATAGTACACTTAAAAATTTAAGAGGGAAAACCTCATGTTGTATTCTAACCAAAATAAAATAAATCAGAACAGCAAAAAATAGATAATTAAGCTCTATGACTAGCCTTAAAAATGACAAAAATAAATTCTAAATTTAACTTTTGCTTAAGTAGGGAAAGAACATCAGAATATTTTTAGGGTCAGGATCTTAATGCCTTAAAAGTTGGAGAAACAGGCAAACAAAGTCTTGTAACACTTGTATTCTGTAGCTGCATGAAAATGTTAGGGCACATTCAGGGTATGAGTTGTGTTATATTTAGAGAAATATATGCCCTTCATTTGAATTTTTACATCTAACAACATGAATCTCAGGAAGTGAAATCTGGGGGATAAATTACTTGATGCATCGACGTAGTCTCTGAAACAACAATGACATTCTATTGTGACTTCACAGCATCTGTGTGGCACTTCTATATTACCCACTAGACAGTGGCAAGGGAACTAGGACTATAAATCTTAAAATACAAGCAAATCATCTGCAGAATGTGTTACAAAACATTTTGATTGTCTCTTCTCCCACAAGAGAGCTCTGCAGTTGAGCTCACCATTTAAAGACTTTATGGAATTGTTTATTCTCTCATACACATTGTTGACAATCAATTTGCCTGATTGAAAAAGCAAAAGCAAAAAAATACAATCCTGAAGGCAGTAGCCACCTTAAGTCTCATGAAATATGCAAAAAAGCACCAAACATGATTTGATTTGAACTAACACAGTAAAAATACTGCACTAAACAAATATCTGCTGGGTAATCAGTCTGTCAAAAGAAAGAGCTCCTATCAAGAGTAACCTAGAGGGAACACAAAGTTGTAACAAGTGCAATGTTAGAAATGATTTCACAGGGGTCAAAAATAGAATTTTTGATTTTCTTTTTGCCCTGATTAGTTAACCACCTTTTGCATAATGATGAAATAGAATTCCTAAGTCTTTGAATTTCCCAGTTCTGTCCCTTAAATTATACTAGAATTCAATAAAAGGCAGCCAAACAATCACACCAAAACAGAATTGTATTAACAAATATCAGAGTTTTCCCCAGAAGCATAGAATAGTGCAAAGGATGTAATTTCAAAGCTGAAATACACTAACACATCTCAGCAACTTTAGTAAGCTTCTCCTAATAACAAAATAAAAACAATGCACTTTTTTCAGATATTTTGTAAAGACAAACTTGTCTTCAGGAGTCCACATGAAGGAACTTTATTCCTCCTTTCTTTGATGGTGTGCCGATTTTGGCAGACAATATATGGCGCATAGACTTAGGAGAAAAATCATTTCTGGCCAGTCTTTTCTACTACATTCCTGGTACATAATAAAACCTCTAAGAATGCAATATTTACCCATGAATAATTGAGAATGAACAACTTCTGCTGTCAGACCTCGATGAATGTGTAAAAGACAGATGTGTGTTTCCTTGTTTTTATCAGATGTTTTCGTTCCCTATTTGACCAAGGAGGTGGTCACATCTCAGCATGCTTGGAAAACTGCTTAGGTTTTTACTGTTGTTGTTATTTTTCATAGGAATCATAAATTTAAAATACTGGTTTACTGAAGAATAGCTGAGAGAATATTTAATAAAATAAATGGTAACTCATCTTACAAACACTAAAGTAATGTAAATTTATAATAACGATACACCCCAAACATCAGAGACATACTCACCAAAGTCCGCTTGTTAGTAATGAAGAGGTTCTGCATGAAGTGGATGACTAGGATAAGGTCTCTCCCTATTCTAATGAGACTGTTGTCTCTCACTTGAAAGTCTCAAGAGTTCCTCTTACCTCTTACATGATTTTAGTTTTGTCCACATTTTTCCTACATGTAGGCATTCTGTAACAGCAAGAAAAATAACCCTACAAAGAAGAAATGTTCTTGCTCTTCAACCTGGAGGGAGATCTAAATCCTTCAGAGAAATGAAAAGTGATATATAAAAATATTTTTTAAAAATTAGAAAAAAATCATCAAAATATATTACTGTAAATTCTAATGTATTTCTGTTTTTAAAGAAAGGGAACTCTATTAAATTTTAATTTTAAGGTGGTAAATTGTCCTTATTAATAGATTGGCATTCTTATTTTATAATTAATTACCTGGCTTTTTCCCAGGAATCTAATAATAGGCTACTATTAACAATTCACTTCTGGAGCTCAGAGACCTTAACATTACACTTTATGATCATTTATTCTTTCTTATTTTTAGATATTCATTAACATATAGAGGAAAAATCGACCAGTAAATTATGTCAATCTAATCATTGGGGAAGAGTAATTCTCTCAATATCACGTTAGTGCTTCTTTCTGGTGAATGCTACACTAAATACAACAAAAGACACATTATTTTGAAGCCCTTTGTTATAATTTTTCATTGGACACCTTTGTTAGTATTTAAAAATGAATCTTCTGAGATCACTTATCCTCTTAAAGTGTTATATTTCAGTTGTGTACCCTGGCGTGATTCAGCTTATATATTTTTCTAAATAAGAAGCTAAATGCTATTATATCATAAAACACAAAATACTCACATGCCCACATCTCTCTCTGTGGAAAATGCTCTTCCATATAAAGGAGGGAACAGTCTTTCAGGATGTCTGTTCTAGCTTAGAATCATGAAAAGTAATAGGACAAAAGAGTTCTGAAGTTTTTTACCTGCGAGGTTCCCTTCTTCTGGAATTTAAATTAGAAAATGTACTTAGTACTTGAAACAGAAGTTAAATGTAAAGATGAGGCACTGGGGGTATAGCTCAGCGGCACGATTCTTTCCTGGCAAGCGCAGGATCGATTCCCAGTTCCATAAATAAATGTAAAGATGAACTCAAGAGGGCCCATGAACGAGCCGAAGTTACAAGTAAACCAAGCTCGTCAGTGAGCAAAGTCATGAGGAAGAAACACCTACACACATCTATGTATGTTTGTCCAGAAAAAAAAAATATCAAAGTGGTGAGAAGAAAAAGAAATGGGTGGAAAAGCAGATGGAGAAATGGCTGAGCCACGTTAAATAAAGATATTTAGATTAGAGTTAAAAATTATGAATTCATACAGTAAAGTTCTCAGAACTCCCCATACCTTCAATCCAGCATAACCTAAGAGCGGTGAGCCGATGGTTCATAGGCTGCAGCAGGCACGCCGAGCCCACTCCGCTGGCGCATGAGCGCAGTCACCCCCGCCAAGGTTGACAAATTATCAGCATGCCTACAACAGCAAAGCCCACACTAATTGTGCAAATACACACCGAATGCAAACTTTCACCCTTTAGTAAAAAGCTGATTTTATCATCGAAATGTTACTGTGTCTTTTAAGACAAAAAGTGTTAATGTATGAGTTGTTTTTTCATAGTAAATCTTCGCTATTGAGGTTTAAGTAGTGTTGGCACTTTGCAACAAACAAGTTTTGAGCTGCGGTATGGGCACTTGGTCTCTAAAAGATTTGCCATCACTGACCTAAGAGCAGATTTCTCCAAGGCTCAGTGTTTCCTGTTTTCTGAGAAGCTCAGTGATTCACCTTTTCTTGGGTTCTTACACGATCTAAATATATAGGTAAGGATTCGATTTTCTGACTTCCACATGTAACCTTACCATAAATGTCACTTATTTGTGGATCTACGTGACTCAGATTGGTAAAGTTTGGTGCTTTGGCAGGGGAGCTGTGATACCACAGGTAAGAGTGAAGCCTTGGGTGTCCCGCTACCTAAGAGTGGCAAGCAGTATCTCTCATTCATCATATGACTCAAGCGAGTTGTTTGACTTTTGCGCCTCAGTTTACTCTTTCTTAAAATAGCAAAAAGCTATCAAAAACATTAAATTAGATCCTACTCACTTAGTATTGTTTACAATGATTTTATTACATCTAGCATATAATAATAAATAATAGTTTATTTAAAAACATATGATTACTTTACAACATCTAAAAATTAAGCAAAAACAATGCCCTCTTTTCCTTCTTTGTAGTTCGTGAGAGAACTGTGAGATTATTCAAAGGAACTGGAGACTATCCCTGGGGATTCCGAATTCAGTTCTCCAAACCCATCGTGGTAACTGAAGTGGATGCTAGTAAGTAATCTTACTATGAAAGCTTTAATTCATACTAGAACAATGATCTCAACTCTAGCAAAATATGCAAAATAACCTCTATATCATAGTTCTGTAAAATGGTCATATGGAATGGAAGAAACTTGGAGATCTCAGTTTACCAAAAAATCATGATTGAGAACTGCTCTATCATAATCATATAGTTTTGAACAGTGTGGCTTTCCTGATGGAAGGAACTTCTCTCATCAATGTTAGGACACTGACTGCCCTTCTTATCAGAGAATCTTACGTGTACCTGCAGAAACAGGGCTCAGTCTAGGAGAGACAAAGGTTCGTATGAGTAGACAGCTGTCCACTTGCCAATGTATTTAGTATTTTCTAGGGGGAGTTCTAGTCCCCCTAAATTATTTTCCTTGTGTCACCTTGTATACCCTTATTTCTCAATTAGCAACCCAGGAATTGGTAGATATTTTGTGAAAGTTAGATTATTTTAAAAACTTCTTGATTTCTAACATAAGAATACTCTGAAATACTTCTGTGGAGGAAAACAAAAAAAAAAGGCAGAAGAGTGAGGTTGGTAGGAGGATTAGATTAAGATGTCTACCCTTAGCCCAGGGCATGGCAGGAAGAGTAATAAAGTCACCATAGAACAGGCCTCAGAGCCACTAGGGTGTTTCTGAATTACACTGTTGTCATAGTTTTGTCCCACTCCCCAGCTGGATGGCGAGTTTAAGATCAGGAACTGTATCTTAACTGTCATTTTATCCTTAATAGCTCATGCAGTATCCCAGAGGCCACAGAGTGGGTATCCCAGTAACGCTCATTGAGTGGCTATGAGCACCCTGGGGACCTGAGACTTGCCCAGCATGTTGCAGAAAAGAGAGGGGGACCCACCTCATGAGGACACCACCCTTCTGCCCTAATCCTTCCTCTGGTCTCATTATGACCCAGGGTCACAGCTCATTTTTACTTGTTTGTCAGTGTTTGGGGTTCCTCTGTTGCTGCCCTGTGATCCCACTGGGAATCTGCCCTCTCATCTGTAAGTACATGGTTTCTCAGCTCTGGCAATGGCCACCAGAGTGACAAGGGCAGTGGACAACACATTTGCCCCTAACCCACCATTAAACAGCTGTAGGTGACAACAGTGGGCAGGAAACAGTGAACAGACTACAACCCATTTTTTTTATATTAATGGAATTTTTAGATCAATTGCCAGGGCATGAGAATAGAGAACCTAGTGATTTATTCCAGTTAAGAGTCTCTGTTGCAACCAATAGAAAAACTGATGGGAAGTAATTGCAACAATGAAGAGAATTGACTCACAAAAGCTGAAGGGTGCAATATAGCACAGGTGTTTGATTTCATGGCTCAATCATTTCATCAACGACCTGATTTTTTTTTTTATTCCCTTCCTGAAGTTGCAAGCTTCCTGCTTGGAACCAAAATGGTTTCACCAGTTTTGGATTTCCTGTCACAAATCATAGACTCAAAAAGAAAGGCTACTCACCTAAACGTCTTCATGGTGTCACGACCCCTGGGGACCTCTGTGAGTCGATTCACTTTGGTGAAATGCAAGGAGAATGAGATTGTTTCAACTTAATT
This sequence comes from Cuniculus paca, assembly GCA_004365215.1. NCBI lineage: Eukaryota > Metazoa > Chordata > Mammalia > Rodentia > Cuniculidae > Cuniculus > Cuniculus paca. The sequence continues at coordinate 6,978 of RJWT010034769.1, forward strand.
ACTAGAAAACCAGGACTCACTCTGGGCCAGAAGTTGGGATAATGCTTTTTTACCTTCCACAACCTTCCACTGTAGACAATAGGAGGCAATGTTTTAAGACCTGGGGAAACTGTAACCTCCCCACCTCAAACTACTATGCAAACCCAGTGGTACTCTGTGCCCAATGAGTCAGAAACAAGAACAGCACAAAAAAATAAAACTCCACCCAGTAACTACAAAGGATGGGCTTTGCCTCTTTTTGGTATAATAGTACTTGGCCTCTACTCGCTCTCTTTAAAAATCCTATTATACTTACCAAAGAATTGCTTTTGATGATTTGATTTTGATGTTCTCATGATTTGATTCTAACCTAATTAATCCTCAGCTTTTTAGTAAATGCATTAAATATCACATCAACTCTGCAAAGTTGAACTAACAGTGTCTCTAATATTTAACTCTTTATGTGATGAGGAGAGTTTGGTCAAGTATTATATAAAATGACTTTTTCTCAAAGGTCTCTGTTGCACTTACCTTACAAATTCATTCTTCCTACTCTGGGTGAGTTCTGAGATGAGTCTTAAGTTTTGTTTTCTCTCTGAGACAATGAAGACAATGCCTTTTATGTCACTAATGTCCAGTCCAGCCTAATAATCATAGAACTATAAGTCAGTCTGGTATAATCATCAAAATTGCAGAAGTCTTATCCATCTCAAATTCTCTCTCCTCCCTCAGCTTGAGCCCGCTGCAGCCTTGCAAGTATGGATTACCTTTGTGACTATTTCCTACCTCTATTCTAATTTTATCAGAAATCCCACCTCTACACCTTCAAATATACTTCAATATGTACCTTTTGCCTTTTCTCTTTCTCCTACTGAAAGCTAATCCTTCCTCTTATGTGGTTTGATCCCTTTTGCTCTCACCTTCTCATGACTTACAGAATATTAATAAATTGGTAACGGAAACTTCTTTAAAGTAACAAAGAGAGCTCCTTTTTCTCAGTTCCTATCACCAGAGAATAAACCAAAAATAAAAGCACAAGGGGTTGGAGGAAACCTTTGTGCCTGACAAAGGGAAGAGAGGATGAGTAGGCAGAAAAGACTTCAGACCATAACACAGGTCTGTCTAGCACCCAAGAGAGGGAATGAAGTGATATTGGGTAGGAAGAGTCAAACTCCACTGTGCTGCTGAGAAATTCTGAGACAAAGTAATAATGAGCCCTGGGCAGAGTGTCCATTAAAGGGATCCTGCACTGGACAGCAGCTGCACCTCCTCCATGTCTGGTCACTGGCTGGGGCAGCCTTGGCGAGCAGGGCCTCAGAGTGAGATGGGATGGTCAGAAGTGAGGTAGTTGAAGACTTCCTGCCAGCTCCAATTCACAGGGTCAGGAGATCTGAGCAGTGTCTCTATATACAAGATGGACACAAAATTGGTGTGGTAGAAAGCCTTGGAGGAAGGAGATTGATAGGGATAATTGTAATAAAGTTGTGAAGGTCGCTACTTTAAAAAACAAAACAATGTGCAAGTTTTATATCAACAGCAGGAAAACCATGTTCGTTGTTTTTAAATCTTAGTGTTTAAAGATGTTAAGTCTTCCTTATAATCATCTACAGATGTAACCAAAATCAAAATTCTAGCAGTTGCTTCTATTTTTGCTTTAAAAAATAAAAAAAAAGGAATTAAATTCTAAAATATTTGCAGGAAAGGGAGGGATCAAGTTACTAAATTTAAAATTATTTTATCCAGGAGAAAAACCTTTATTTTATAATCAGATATTAAAGTGCAAGTGTATGAATGTGTTGTGACTTTGGGGTAATGAATTTCAAGTAAAGTTTAACCATTTAATCAAGTGTTTGTCTCACTGCTCAGCAAGTAATTTCTTTGGTGATTAGGGAAGGGAGAGAGTCTTAGCGGGATTTTGGGGCGGGAGAGTAGACCACTCTGAAAAGGAAAGAAGGATGAAGAGAAGTAAGGAAAGAAGGTTGAAAAGAAGCTTACCCTTGGGGCTCAGCTTACAAAAGACAAAAATTGCAAATTTTGTTTGGGGTCCACTTTACTTGACCTCTTACTATGCTTCAAATTAATAAGAACACAACACATTTGTGTGTTGTGCCATTTTTGTTTTATAAATACAAGGACAGGCAACTCTAGCATAAATTGGTTTCAGATTTTTTTACCGTAATTTTAAAAGTATTCCAAATTTAACAATATCGAGGTATATTCCCGTGGAATGTATTAATGGATGTTTCCCACCTTCCCATTCCTCCTTCTGTCCATCTCATTTTTTCTCTTCTTTCTCACCTTACTGATTTTCCTATATTTATTCTTCCTCTCCTTTGCTTTCTCTCTTTCTGACTTCAGATTAGTGTCCAACAGAGAAACAAAGAAATTTATAAGGAGTATAAAAAATATTACCCTTTAAAAGTCCAACAGGCCTGACTTCATAAGTTCAGAGTTTTATAAAATACCTAAAACCTGTCTTTCTAGATAAGTAAATGTAGCTTAATAAAATGTTATGACTTACTTAATTGCTATCTCTGTTCAATTGAGATAGTTAACTGTATTTCATATATTCAAATGTGAGGCAAATAAAATGTTTGCACTGCAAATGACTTTTTACTTAAGAGACCCTGAGGTTTTTGCAATAGAAGAAGCTGGAGCATCTTCATTGTAGTAAAAATGGTGCAATACATAGTTAACCTAGGATTTTATTCAACATAAGAAAATGCTGCCCTGGCAGGGATTCATGTAGCTGCTGAGTCTAGTTTTGTTTTTTTTTTATGTCTTCCTCAATGCTGAAAAGCACCCTCTGAAATCCATTGTCTAGTCAAATCTACTAAATGAGGGGTTGAGGGTCTTTCAAATTACACATATTTTCAGCTCTTCTGAGAATCTTATTCATACCACAAAACATTGTTCAGGATGCAGTAGAGAGGCTTAATTATACACTGAAGATAAAAAGATAAAGCAAGGAGACCTGTAGGTGGGATGGAAATGTTTCTCTGTAAGTATGCAGAGGCTGAGCTGGCTTGGAGCTTACATAACTAATTGCCCACAACTGGCTGGCATCTGCATGAACATTTTCTATGAAAGCCTAAATGCTTGTGAGATCTGTTGGCATAAACAAAAGAAACAGATGTTTCAACTTTGATACCAAGCAAACTTGAAAACTATACATTTAAGAATGGGCAAAGCATAGAGGAAATGATGAACAAGGCTCATCTTTCTGGAAAGTCTAGAATTTTAAATGCTACTGTTACGATACACTTTGTAAAATGATACGTACCAGCCAGTTTAAAATTTTTTTCAGATTCTGCATTATATGTAAATACACATAAAATAATGGAGCAACTCAGCATTTAGCTCTTTATAATAAACAGAACTGTGTAGTGAAGGATCCCTTTAGAGAAAAATGTAAATTCAGAAAAATCATGATCTTGTTTTCTTACTACTTCATAACTCCCTAACAAATGTAGGCTAAATGTTTCTATCCATTCCCAAGACTAACCCCAAATAGGGCAAACATCTCTGTGTTATATATTATTGGGTCACCTTGAAATATCTTGTTCTGCAAAGAAGTTCTAATGCCTCAAACTCCCACCATAATTATTAGATAAAGGAAATCTTTATAAGTTGCATTGCAAGATAAAGGAACATAGACCCTCTGTAATTAAAGTTAAAAGCAATTATATGAACTACCCAGAAGAGTTACACTCCAGAAATAATTCCTCTACAAACATGAATCATTTTCACTTTCATAACTCAATAACACAAAGATAAATAACAATTGAAAAATGAGCAGAGGATTTGAATAGACATTTCTTTGAAGAAGATATACAAATAACCAAGAAGCAAATGAACAATGTTCAACATCAGTAACCATCAGGGAAATGCAAATTAAAATCAGAGATACTACTTCATAGTCACTAGGATGGCTACGATTTTTTTTAAAAAGTCAGATAATAATAAATACTGGCAAGAATGTAGAGAAAGCCAGGACACTCATGCAATGCTGGTGAAAACATAGAATAGTACAGCTGCTTTGGGAAACAGCCTGGCTGTTCCACAAAAACTTATATAATATGAAGTTACCATTTGGCCCAGAAATTCTGTCTCTAGATATATACCCGTGAGAAGTGAAGACATATGTCCACAAATTTCAACTTTTTCTCTAAATTTTTAGACCAGTGTTATTTACTAAAAATCAGAAAGTTAGGGCTGGAGATGTAGCTCAGTGGCCTAAGCACCTGCCTGGCAAGCACGAGGTCAGGAATTCAATCCTCAGTGTCGCAAAAAATAAATAAATAAATAAATAAAAATCAGAAAGTTGAAATAACCCAAATGTGCACTGACTGATAATATGACAGGAAATGCACTCTATATCCTTACAATGAAATATTGTTTATAAATTAAAGAGAATATAGTACAGGATAAAACACAGATGAGCCTTGAAAACATTTTGCTAAGTGAATAAAGCCAGATATAAAAGTCACATTTTTTTATGACTTCATTTGTATGAAATATCTACAGTGGGCAAGCACAGAGTAACAGAAGATTAATGATGCCCTAGGACTGAGCAGTTTGGGAGACATGAAGTGCCCATTATTGACGATGGAGTTTCTGAAGTGACAACAATGCTCTAATACATATTATTAGATTGTGGTGAAGGTTACACGACTTCATGAATGCAAGAAAAATAATTGAATTGTACAATCTAATGTGTGAAGAATATGGTTTGTGAATTGTATCTCAATCAAAATGTTTTTATTTTGGCACATTACAGGAAACAGAAACACAAGAAGGAAAGAACAAAGTCATAATCATAAGTGGCTTAGTTAGGTGTGTCCTTCTAGGTCCTACAGGTACATACACACTTGCTATTTTGTGTGACAGATTTTACATACGTGTCATGCTTTTTTCTACACAACATGAATATTCAAAAATTCAAAATCTCAAAGCTGCAAAAGTACTTTTTGGTAACCTAGAAGACAGTACACCAATTGAATCTGTTGTAACAAAATTATAATTTTGCCATCTTGGAGACAAAAATTTCCAGGAAGACAGAAATGCTAAGAGACCTCTGGATAGAAGTGTCGGCAGTATTGCAGTTAAAATAATTCATTCCCTTAAGGATCAATTTAAAATGAGACTCAAAGCAACAGACTACACCCAGCATGTTTCCAAGTTATCAGATCTCTACCATTAAAACATTAGCAAAAAGGTATGGTCTCACTAAATTACTAGAATATTCCTATAGTACAATCAGAAGACACACACACACACACACACACACACACCAATGGTTCCCACCAGAATGTTAACTAGAACCCTTTGCGCACACCACTTCTTAGGTGCTTCTTTCTTCCCTTTCCTGCCGGCCTGATGACAAGTCCTCGCACACGCTGCCAAAGGCGGTATTACAAGTCTAAGTCCAAGATGCATTGTTTCTATCAATTTTAGCAAAAAGATTTTACAAGTTGACACTCACTGGCTCTGCTCTTTATCATACATTGCCAGTTCGGCACATCTATAAAGCTTGGATGTTGTGCAACACAGGATGAACTTTGTGCACAATAAACCCAAGTACTTTACCAAAAACATTCGTATATATAACCTATGGTTATAATCTAAAACCACCTTCCAGATATGGAGTTACTAGTAAAGAGCCTTGCCTGCACCTTCCCTTTTGCCTCTTGACTTTTTCAGTGATAAAATTCACGACCATGTCTAGCTCCCAGAGGAGGTTTTAACAAAGTTCTCTTCCGAAGGCAGTTCTTAAAATCTATCAAAAGAATATTCATACATGAATCTCTCTGTTACTTGTAATATAGGTTAGGCAGTAAGACTTATCCTTTAATACCCAGCAATACTAACTAAAATATGCATATGAAACAATGGCTAGACAATGTGAACTCACTTACTAGGTAGGCAAAGAACACTGCTTCCTCTGCATACTTCAAACTCATATGCAGTCAACATACTCTTCAAGATATCAAGTTTAACAGTTCCACTCCTAAAATGCAACCATTCCTGGGAGGCAACAAAAAAATACCTGAAGGATATTGCTTCAGCCCTTGATTTTTACATGTTTGTAAAGAATTATTTTCATATTACTAGATCCTTTCAGGAGACAAATGATTATTTAAAATCAAATTTTACCTAAGAAAGATAACTCATTACCAGAAACATGTTTGAGTCTAGTAGTTTATAACTTTGGTCAATCATTTAACATATTGCTCAGCACAAATGTTAAAATATTTTCTTCTACTACCGTAATCATTAAAGTCATTTATTATTTACTTTCCTGTCTCCAAATATAATCACTTTCCCTCAGTCCTCATTTTTCACCGCTTATTGAGCAGACTGGAGTTCAAAATGCTATTGTTACTGTTACTTTCATGACTTTCTTATAGAATGATTGTTATTCTTTTCATCTTGAAATTCCTCTTTGCCTTCATTGATTTTATACTCTTGAAACCATGCAGTATGGGATCTATCTGCTCCTTCTTTATGTTCCTCCTTGTCCTTTGTTTTTCTCTGTTCCTAAAGGTAATCATTCATCAAGATTTTTTTTTCACTGCTGTGCATTTTCCCACTTACATCTGTCCTTCTTGTTATGAATTCTGAATCCATTCCTCAGACCATCTCATCTC
>RJWT010034770.1:0-13625 GCA_004365215.1 Cuniculus paca
AGCCAGTGGAGGCAAGCCACCCTTTTTCCTATTTACCTCTTGAGAATACAGAGCACAGGAGGCATGAATAAAACTCCACAGGGAAGAAATCGGCAACCCCACATTCCCATCAGTGTTACCAGAAGGCAAATGGACCACAGTCTTCCTCGTCTATGAACAGGAAGCTAAGCCACATTTTACAGAGCCTTCTCATTGTGCTCACAGACTGGAGGTCCATGCAATGATAGCTCAAAAACTGGTGAATAGACACATGTGCCCCATTTTACCCTGATCCTGGCTGCAGGACCGAATAGACAACTTCACCTTCACCCAAAGCAAAGATGGGAAGAAACCACATCACTGGATTACAGTGGCCCAGCAGGACAATACTGGGGGTGACCATCGCTAAGGTCTCTTCCTCAGGAAGTCTTCCTCCCACGGCCAGTGTGCCACCACCAGCAAGATGACAACCAAGGAGAATGTGCTTTCTGTGGATAGAGACCGTCCCCAGTGCCATGACTGCTTCTGTGTCATCTGTGACCACCTTCAGCTTCACTTTTTCTGAGGGATTCCTTAGGCCTTGTCCAAGTCTAGAGAGGTTGAGATTCAGTCACCTAACAATCCTGCTCTTGTAGACAGAGACAAGCCTCAGCCTATGAGGAACAGGGAAAGTCACGCATCCTAAGCAGAACAATGTATCTAGTGAGTGTGACTTTGGAGTACAATGCTCCAGATGTGGCCTGATGGGGAACCTTGAAACCTCAGAAATCTCTGCTGGGGAGGCCCAGGCTCCAGCAGGCTGCAACATGGCCAGACCCCTCTATCTGCCCAACCTGCCTTCTCTCCATTTTCACAGGCATTGATCCACCACACGTGTGATCTTAGCACCTATCACAGATCGTGACCTCCCTATTTAGCGTCTTGTAGAGGAGCAAGTGATCCAAGAGCATGGAGAGGCCTCACATGCAGCCCCTCCTGCAAACAGGTGTGCCTGACCCCCTCACCTGTACAGAGAATAGTGTTCAGTCCACTGTTAGCTCCTTTAAGTCCTACACAAAGGCCATGGAGATCCAGAGGGCGGGTGCTGATACAACCCAGCCTCACCAACAGGCTTTCAGAAGCCTCCACCAGGAAGAGAGGAACCTGGACACTTCCCAACATGGCACGAGACCTGGCACACAGTGTGTGAGAACCCTTCTTTGCCTGGCTCTAGCCTCCTAGTCTTGGGCTTGGAAAACATCTATCTTTGCCAAGAAACCCACTAAAAACTATCAAAAGAAATAGGATTATTTCCCTTTATCCACCTTCTATGGAGAGTAGTGTTTTTGAATACATTTATTTCTAGAAGCACTCAGCCTTCCTTTGGGTAATTTCTACTCCTCAGGGTTTCATATTGTCCAGGGTTGGGGGATGTTCAGATACATGTTCATTCTGTTCCACAATTGCCTCGTAGATGTGATTTCCTTAGAGCCCATCTGAGTTTCTACTCTGGTTAATGAGCACTGTCATGAGTACCCAAAAGACCTGAGCATATTGTGCCATGAGGCCTCAACACAAGCCTCAAAGATGTCACCTCTCCTGAACTTGTTTCACTCGGCTATACTACAAATTATTTGAAGACTAAAATGAAGATTTCCTCTGCATGGCTGAACAGCTCCTAGCACCCAGTGATAATTCCACTGATGAGCCTCATGAGGTAAGGGCATTAGGTAGTTTGTCTCATGGAGGTTCAAGTGAACCTCTGTCCATAGCACTGTGATGTGTCCTCCCCACCTTAGGAAGACAGGACTCTATTCATAAATGGGACCCTTTTAGCCACGGTTATACCAGCCAAGGCTCTATCAGGGGATATAGGACGATTCTAACATATGTAGGACATGAAGAATTAGAATGCTGTGAAGGAAAAAGTCACTGAGCAAGCTTCGTGTGCTTGAAAGTCAAGCTAAAGAAACTGAGTCTATTGCCAGCCCTGATGTTTGCTGTACAAACCAGTAGAGAAAATCCAGGACTTTTTGTAAGATTTGACTTAACTCTTATGGAGAAGATGGAGATCAAAAATCTACCAACTCAAAGACATAGAATGACATCCACATAGTTTAGATTTTAACATAATCAACACCCTGACTGATGTCCTGGCACTGGTTCATTTGTGAAATGTCTTCTCACCCTTCCATTCCCTTTTATCTTGGAGTCACTGATCAAATAAAAAGCTGAAGCATAAGAGAATGAAAATCTTTCAATGACCCTCAACTTTTTTAGTTGTCCATCATTTCTGTTCCCTTTACTTCCAGTTAACTTTGAACTGATAGCAAATAGAGATGAAGGGCTTGAGGTTTAAAATACTTACCACTTTGACATCTGCAATTACACAATTTTCATAACTCAGGAGTGCACCTGAAATGGTTCAGAGAGACTGAGCATTCACTCCAGATGGCTGGGAAGTGAGGAGGAGGTTCTTTCTAAGCCATACCCATTTTAGCATTTTGGCTACGCCACATCAGATAACTCGAATACCATTTTTGAAATGCTGTCTACTTTGTTTTCTGTTGTGGTTGAAACAGGACTAGCCACTGTCCCTGCTGGAAGAGTTTAATATACACAATGCTGGTTCCTAGCTCACTGATGTCCTTAAGCAAGGGAGCCATGCCAGTCAAGAGTCAAAAACAGTAAAGAGAATGTGGATGCTAACAAGGACACATGTCAACCCTGACCCTTCCATGTGTGTGACGTGATATTTGACTGGGTACTAAGTCCCAGATCTACATTTCTGGTCTAGAACATGGGATTCTTCCATGTTAGCCAAGTTCCAACTTAAGGAAAAACTTGGGAAGGATTTCAAACAGATCCAGAATACCTCCTGCATCAAGGCATAATGGAAGAATTATTACTTCTAAGAGTCCCCTGGGTTTATAGTGAGAAGGTGAATGAAGGGATTTGGAGATGGCTCCAGGATGGCAGTAAGTGAAGAAAATGGCATCTGTGCACAGAGTTTTCTTGTCTCAGCAATAGTAAAGTAACGAAGTCTAAGTCAATACTGTCTGCCAATATCCATCCCCTCCCACCAAGGGAAGCAGTACCAGCATGGAGCCAAGATTTACTTGGGCCAGAAGAAGTTTGTCCTGAAGAGTACAGATGTGTAGCCTGACAACTTCATCTAATCAGCTCCAACATGTACTGGGATAAAGTGATGTAGTAGATAAGAACTCAATCCTTTTGTCACTGACTTGAACTGCAGCTCCAGAGGCTTTTTTTCTGAGATCCACCAGCTTATTGGGGTGGGCTGAACCCATTTTGTATGATGAATGTTGCCTTTGTTGGATGCCAACAGCAGGCTTGATAAAAGCGCCAAGAACCAATAAGCTGGTATAACCTGCTGCAGGGCGATTTGACTGACTATAGGGATGCATCAGAAACTTTGGAGCATCATGACAGGCTATGCTGGACTCCTGGCATCTGAAGAGTTATCACTGTGTGGAGAAGTTTCGAGTCAAGGAGACAGACACTCATACCGCAATGCCCCTGACCTTTCATGCATGGAAGAGTTTTGGTTTATTATTTAAAGGAAAAATAATTTCAAAGCAGTTTAGGAAAAGAGTTACAATAATTAATACACTGTATTGTCTTCATAGTAGTTATTCAGAGTAGAACACATACGTATATCTTGGTCCAATATTAGCACAGACTTGTTTTCAATGAACTGAGAAAACTAGCTGTATAACAAGCTCCATCTCAACTATCTTGTGTATAAAGATATTTTCTTTTTCCCTTCCTTTTCCCTTTCTCCCATCAGTTTGTCTTTTCTTTTGAACAGTTCTTAATCTGCTAAAGGGGTCTAGAGGCCAGCCCATAACTGAAACCCTATGAGTGCTGGGCTAGCAACATCCTGTGAATATGGAGAAAAATGTATCTTAATGGGGATAAAAAAGGTATCACAATGTGTCTAGTGCCTAATTTCCTGAAGTTCTCATCGGTGTTAGCAGTATGGGAGGAGTCTGCCCACGCATCTATGTCTTGTTTGCATTCAAGTGCTTCACGGCATCACGGGGAGACTAAAGTCTGTCCGTATTATCTAGTATTCTGAACTATGCTTTTCTCTAGTGCTCCTCCGTAGATATGTGATCAGCGCCTTCATCTTGTTGAAGCTTTCACTTTTGTTGCCCAGTTCTTGGAGGACTTCCATCCCCCGAAACATTTCCATCATTTATATTCAGAGGGCAAAAGACTATCAGACTCACATTTCAACTCACCTGACTCAATGGAGCCCTAGTGAGTGGGAATATCAACTGGAAATTTCCACCATGTCCCATGGTTAATTGTCCCTGCATGGCTAAGCAGAATTGCACTCTGCTCTGATCCTTCTTGAATATAAAACCTCTTAGGAGGCCTAAGGTGGCATTGAAATCATGGAAGGAATCTAATGGTGAGATGACCAGGTCATCATGGATCTTAAATGTAATACAATTTGACCTCACTGGAGAAGGGCAGCTTCTAAGGATTTATTTTTCATGAAAACTTATCTAGACCCAGGAGCTACTTGATCATCAAACAGCAATGCTACTTGTAGCTCCTCACTGCTTCAAATTCCCAAGTGCAATATCATTGCTCTTTGCCAATCCATGAGTGTAAGAACCATTATGAAATTAGGTTGCTAAAAGACCAGGCCACAGACGATCCAAGTACTGAATAAAATGGGGTTCATATATTGGACCAGGCCTCACATGGAAGTCAATCAGCACCTTGGAGGAAGAGGCTAGAATGGGTAACAGTGCCTTTCATTGCTGAACAGTTTCAATTAGCTGCAAGGATGTCAATGGAAGGAGTTCAGAAGGCAGTCGCTCTTGGCTCTAAGCCTTCATATGGTGTGTTGCTAGATTGACCACGGCCAGCAACCTTTTACCATGTTGTCAGGAAGCTACATTAACAGAGGGATGCTATTTAGGAAAATGGTAGAGGCCCACCTGTACTGGAGGACTTACTGGGCCCTTTGACCCCCTGGCTTTCATGTGCATCAGACTACTGCCCAGGACTTTCTGGGTCCTCCAAGATCCTCTCAAATCATCTAGCCTTTACTTTCAGTTTCATGTTGGGCTGTGCTAACTTACAGTTTGAGTGAACATTACATTTCCAGGCATACTTTATTCATACTTTTAACCAGCAAACCTCATCTCAAGGACAAAATAGTTTATCTTCAAGTTGAATTAACTGTGCTCTTGAAATCTAGGGGAAGTTCAGTATTGATATTCAGGTATAATATTCACGAGTTGAAGGTCTGGGATTATTATGGAGTGCCATACAAGTCCCATGCTGTTGGGGCCCACAAATTCACAATGGTTAATTTTGCATACTTCCTTAAGGGATAAAATGGAGACTGGGGATTATTGGTAACACCTATCTGAGATTTCCCATTGACTCTTAGCATAAGATCATCTGCACCCTCTTGAGTCACCCCAGGATTATACTCCAGGATAAGATCCTTAGTGTATGGTCATCTATACCCTCTTGAACCATCCCTGGATCATAACTGCTCATAGAGTCATTAACCTGAGTCTTCCACCAAATTGGAACCTTTTTCTAACTCCTCCTATCACTGTATACACACAATAAATATTGGCTGTTTAGGAATGTGAGGATGATGACCCATCAGGAAACACTGACTTCCCAGACATTGATGTACTACTAAATTTCTCTTATTTTTCTCACTGTACACTTAACACAGAACACCATCACTTCATCGGGTCCCTGATACCATCCTATTTTGGTTCATGTCAATCAAGCTGCTTTACTGTGACATGGGGACTGGCAGGACCTGGGGCCTTTGAACTCAGCACTGAGTGGCTAAACTCATTGAGTCTGAAAGCAAGAGAACTCGTTCATCTTGGCTGACTCACGTAGAGCTATTATCTTGGAGTCCTTTATTTCCACTGCCTGGGCTACTGATTGCCTCATACTGGTATGCAGGGTGGAAGAGAAGCAAAGCATCAAAAGGGTCACATTATCCTACTTGATAATCCAAGCAACTCTTTGAAGATAGCGATATGCAATATTATAACCATTGTTAAATTCCTGTCTTGTTTTGAAAGCCTATAGTTATTGTTTGGGGTTTTTGTTCTTGTTGTTTACATGTCTCTTGATCTTTGTTTTTATTTTCTGTGGTTTTCTTTAAAATGGACAAAAGGGTCACATTATTAAAGAGCAGCCTCATGTTCTTGAATCATCCAAGTGTCAAGTGGGCTACTTGAACCATGATTAGCCTTTCTGACCTTGACCAGACATTTGATCTGGCATTTAAACTCAAGATTTCACCTTCCGTGCCAGTACCAGGTTATCTGGGTGGGAGGTAATACTTGCAAGACTCCCAAGAACTGACTGACTCTGTTGATCACATCTACACCCAAATGATAGAGGCTCTACTCAGATAAAATTGAGACACAGTAGGCCATCACGTGACTTGTAGATGAACTGATGCCGATATTTTTGGGAACACTTAAGCTACTTTATCATGCTTTTGGTCCCCAAATTAAGAAAATACGTTTCTTTAAAGGAGACCCATTCCAGCATCAAGTATTTAATCCTTCACTGCCTCAAAAGTCCACACTGACATCTCAGCCTGTTACTAAAAGCACTTTACAGGTGGCAGTGCTCCTAATGTCCTAGGATACCCTCCAGACGTGATCCTAAACCTATGCCATATACCTGAAGTCGTGATCCATGTTCAAGGAGATCCAGGATCATTCATGATATATATGGTCCTGTCCTTGCAAACTTGTGCAGTGCAGGGCTCTGTACTATTATCTGCACTATGGAGAGCAACTGAAAAGTTCTGATAGGAAGCAATAATAAATACATGGAGTGGAACACCATGTAGATCAGGACGTGGTATGTCATGTTGGTAGGATGATCATCAGGTAGTTACTGTGGTTGCTTATCTGTCTGCCAACCAGTAGTCTTGAGCCTTCCTCTTATGTCTTGAGATCGTGAGATGTTGGTGGGGGTTTTAGAGCCTGCTGAGTAAACACTTGATGCCATACAACACTAGTCTCATTGCTCCTCTTTGACCCAGTCTGGACTTAGGACCATGGCTGCCTTCTGCCTAGAGAGTTAAGAATTAAGTATACAGTGAATCAGTTATATAATAATCTAGAGATGATTTGAGCCCGTTTTGAAGAGACCCATCCAATCAGTGGACTTAATCTCCCCCATTTGAAATGTATTCATTCTTTACAACTAAAAGGATTGCTTCATAGACTTCCAGAGAGAAGTATTTGGGGTAAAATGATCAAGGAAAGCTATGAGAGACAGCATGATTTCACATTTCTATCTGAGGGAAGAGAATTAAGGCCCTGGGTCTCTAGAATGTGCCACATAGCATAGTGAAGATACTTAGTGCATATTTCAATTAAATTTCCTTTATGAGTGTATTTTAGTTATTACTCAAAATGCATTTTGGCACTGTTATGGTTTTTGTGACAGTTTCCATTAGAACAACAAGGGTGTTGCTTACTATAGAGTCCAGTTACAACAGGGAGGTTGAGGTGAACCAAAGGCAGTCACCTCATCGACTTGCATTATTAGGTCCCCATGAACGAAGGACTTATCTCCAACCACCCAGGGTGGAGATGACCCTGGCAGGGCCTGTGCTGCACAGCTGGGAAGTGCCACCATGTCTACACACAAGGGTGGATTCCAGCGTCAGGGAGGGTGCAGATCCACTTAGGCACAGTGGTACCAAGAGGAGCACCCAGAATGATCCAGATGGGAATCCTGATCTCAAGTCTCCCACATTACTCCCCTTGTGGCCACATCATCTGTCATCTGAGCACACAGCTCAGGATTCTACAGAAAGAAATGGCTTGGGCCCCCCAGTAGGAAAAGATTGACCCCGCTTCCTCTGTACTCATGGTTTGACATTCAGGTTTCATCATTGGCTTCAGAGCAGACATTAAAGCAGCTAAGTCATTTTTGAACATTGCTTATTTTGACTTTGCATCAGCAAAAACTCATGGAATGCTTTGTTTTCCTTCTTGGAGGGTAAGTCCAAAAGGAAGCCCATGAAATAGAACCCCTAGTTAATAACTGGAATTGCTGCCACATCACCTTGGACTCTAAGTCTAGCTAAGGGGTGCTCCAAGACCCTGTTCCAATGAGACCAACTCCTCCTGTTCTGCCAGGCAGCAGCTCCCCTAGCCTTGTAACTCCACGCCTTTTCCTCACCAGCACAGCATGTGACAATGAATTCATGAGGTGCACCTGCTACCTCATCACCATCAGTCAAAATTCCCCCAGCCCAGAATCACCTCCAGTTATATGTTTGGCCTGAACTGATTCATAAGGCTTCATGCTTCCATTTTTCCTCATGCACAACCAGGAAGCAGCAGCAACTTTGATACACAAAGAGATTCATACTCTCAAATGAATCTCAAAGTTACTACTCATTGTATAAAACACCTAGGGACAGCATTGAATAGTACGGCTCTGACTTTTCCGATCGTGGATTCATCATAAAAGCCTAGACGCTAAATTTTGATTGAAACTCAAGGATTTGGTGTGGACCCATCAAGCCATTCCAGGATAAAAGGATTTCTTTGTGTTTGAAGCTGAGGAGCTCAGATATGCTGTCATCTATCTCCTCACATTCAATACTTGAAATTTAATTCCTAAGGTTACTGGAAGAAACCTGAAGCTATGAGAACATACCCCTAACTCCGCCCTATTCCATTGTGAGTCTCCCTGACACTCTCTTGGCCCTTATGAGGCTATAACAAGACATTGAAATAACTCCAGCAGGGACACACTGTCATTTCCTATGCAACAGAGCCAGAGTTTCCTCCAAGAAACTTTCCCACCACAACATTCTGCCAATGGCCCCAGCTTAAAATCCAGGCTGTTTCCCTATGTTCTAGAAAGGCCTGCTGCCTCAATTCCCATCAGCTGTGGCTGAGATCTCTACAAATTATGTTTAGTTAGTTTACGTATTTTTAAGGGCATTTTAAAAAATTTCCTTGACCTCTTAGTTTCATATTCCTTCCTACACTTTATGTCTAAAATAGAGCCCGATAATTGGGACTTCCAGGATACAGGTAGCGTTGCTGTAGTATCACTCTAGTCTTGAAAATGGACTAGGGCAAAGTTTTTGACCCCTTTGCTCTAAAAAGTTACCTTTGCAGACATTGTGGGCACTATAATATCTTAAGGCATCAACCCAGAGCTTTGTTGGCTGATGAGTTCAGACAAGCATCATACCAATGCCTCAAGGAAAATATCTGGATGTCAATAATACGGTGCAGGACATTCAGACACACGGAAATACCTTCCTGGAACCTCAGTTTTCTCCGCTTTCTCTTAGATGAGTGCAGAACTCAGGTAAAATTAACAATCCATAGAAAGGACAAGAATGAGAAGCTATACAGGAGTGTGACCAGCTGCATCCCAGCTCTGAAAAAAAAGTGGGGAGTTAAACGGATCTGCAGAGCTTTGCCTGCCAGTATCTTACCTGGTCACCAAAGCTACTGTCATTTCTCTCCATTAAAAACTTAATACAGTATTGTTTTTAGGGGTATTGTTGCAGAACAAGGTCACTCTGAATTTGTAGCAAAAAGTGCACAGCATTCACTAGACAGTGTTTCTAGAGTTGTCTCAGGCAAGATTAGTGTCTAAGATTTATGTTTAAGGACCTAAATTTTAGCAGCAAAAGCATTAATGCCATTTTTTCTATTGACCTATGAAGAATTAAAGTTGTGGCCAAAGAATTGTTTCAAGACTTCCAATTAAATGTGGTTTTCAAGATTTTGAGTGCCCAAGAATCACACCCACCATAGCATGGTCCTGCTCACAAAATTCCCACTCTCAGATATCCATGGACTGTGTTTGCTGTTGAGAAAGCAAAACTAATCAGTTTCATACATGGACTAGAGAAACCATAGTCACAGGATGTTCCAGGTCCAGCTTAACTATCCCTCAGAGTCCCTATCAATTATACTCACATTTAATTAAAGATCAAGTCAACTAGGTTAGGTTTCACTCCAGGTTCAGTGTGGCCTAACAGTACTGCTCTGACAAGCTAGTGAATCCTCTAGACTGCTCTCAGAGGCTGCCATATTGGACTCCATTCTATTCCATGGCTTCAGGACCAGCGAGAGGCCTTTCCCAAGGTACTATCTTCCATTTCTTTCAACGACAGCATAACACTTGTGTAATGAAAATCTTCGTAACTAGCCAGACGTGTTTTAGTAAGATTGCAATGGTAAGACCTGAGACTTAGTATACACCATAAAACCACTCCAGTTAGAGTGGACTTCAGTGTTTGGGGCCAAGAAGCCCAGCTATGTTGTTTCCCCAATACTACCTGACACACCAAGTAAGCTGATAATTAGTTCTTTCATCATTTCTAAGGTCCTCATTTGAAAATTGAAACTATGGAGTTTTTCTACTTACTTCACTATTCTAGTCTTAGCCTTCCTAGAAAATTCTGTCTATGATCTGCAATCACTGAGCCCAGTCAGGGTGTGGCAAGAGAAATTAAAATAACTCCCAGCATGATCAGAGTGTCATTTCCCACACTCAGTGGTCCATGACTGCTCCTGAGGTTTCCCATTCTCATAGTTCTGGTGACCAAGCATGAAAACCCAGTGTCTCTTCCTTTGCTGTAGAAGGGCTCACTTCCTGAACAATTCCCCAGAAATAAGAACTCTAGAAAAAGTACTAGCTTTGGATTTGGATTGTTTTTCCTGGCCCCTAAGGTGCATCATTAGATTTGGGCTTGCTGTTTCTTTGATACAGGCATTTACAGTTTTAAACTAGGACTACTTTCACTGGGTCTGTAGATTCTGGTGTTTTGTACTGGCACTGTTTCTAGGAATTGTCTAGTTTCTTGATTACTTCTGTACCCCATTGATTAGTCAAGCATGTATTGTTTAAACTTCCATGTGTTTACATAGTTTCTGTGGGTTTTGTCATTTCTAATTTCATTGCACTATAATCTGATAAAAGTCAATGTGATAATTCTTTTGTATTTATGTAAGCATGTATCATGAGCTAGTATGTGGTCTATTTTGGAGCAAGTTCCATATGCTGTTAACATTCTTTGGCTGAATGGAACACTGTAGATATTTAACAAAACTGAAGATTTGATTCAACTCAGTTCTTTGTTGGTGTTTTATCTAGTTGATCTATTTGTGACAGTATGATATTGTGGTCCCCCACTATAATTTTGTTGATGTTTATCTGATCTTTATATCCAGTAGTGTTTATTTTATGAAGTTGGGTGCATTTTTTTTGGTGCATATTTGTAATTGCTATTTATGTTGAATTGTTCCCTTAACCAATATGTAGTGACTTCTGCCTCTTCTGATCAGTTTTCACTTGAAGTCCACTTTGAAAACAGTATGGCTACTCCTGTTTCTTTTCAATCTTAAAAACCACAGGCAGGTGGGGCATCAAATCTGCCAATTTGTTTATTGAGGAGTTGAGACAATTCACATTGAGAGTTATTACCAAATGGTATAAAGTTATTCCTCTTTCATTGCATTATTTTCTTGTTGCCGATTCCCTTTTGTCCCTTCTGCTCAACTCTCGCCCTACCTAGTATTCATTCCATTAGACCTATTGGCCTTGTTCATTTCAGTGTCTCTAAAATACACTTGAGAATTTTTGGAGTGCTGGTTTGGATGTCATAAATTTCTTAAAGCGTTTTTTATTGTGGAAAGACTGTCAATTTTGAGAGTACTGGGAGAATTCACTATGGACATAAAGATTCAATCTCGACCCATATTTCTCATGCACTGAACTAAAGTCAAAATGGATAAAAGATCCAAATATTAAAAACAATTTGAAAGCTAAAACTCTTACAGACAGGCATAAGCAAAGGACTTTCTGAACAGAACCCCAATTGCGTGGTAACTAACAAATGAGATTAAATGACAAATCTGCACAGCAAAAGAAACTGCCAACAGTAAAGAAAACCTACAGAATGGGAAGAAAGTTTGCTAGCTACTCTTCAGGCAGGACTGATGCTACAATACACAAACAACTCAAAATTTAGACTCCTCCGAAATAAAAGACCCAATCAATAAATGGGCAATTGAAATGAATACACACTTCTTAAAAATATGAATGGCTAATACATTAAAAAAACCCACATTCAACATCTCTGGCCATTAGAGAAATGCAAATTGAAATGAACATTTCACCTTACTCCAAAAAGAATGGCTATCGTTATGGAATCAAATAATAAATGCAGGCTAGGCTTTGGGGAAAAAGGAATTCTATATTTTGGTGAGAATGTAAACTAGTGCAATCCACAGAAACCAGTGTAGATATTCTACAAAAAACTAAAACTAGAAATTACATTTGACCCAGCTCTTCCCCTTTGAGGTATCTTCCAAAAAAAAGTTAAAGACATTACAGTACACATGCATACTCATGCTTATTGAAGCACAATTCATAACTAAGTCTTGGAAGCAGTGTCTGTCATTAAGGAAACTAATGGATAAAGAAAGTGTGGTAAATTATGTACAGTGGAGACCCACTGTGCTATGAAGGATAAATATGAATCATTTTTAGCAAAATAGAAGCAACTTGAGACCATAACATTAAATGAAATACATCTGACACAAAATCTTAAATATTCAATAATTTTCTCTTAAATGATAGCAAAATAAAACAGGAAACAGAGCTAGACCTTTTGCAAATGGGAAAGGGAGCAAGGGATGGAGGTAGGGAGGGGATGGGACACAAAAAATTATGCACCAACTCCCCTCAATGAATGTAATCATTATGTATTGCAAATTTATAATAGCAATTTGTCTAGCGACATAATGCCTTTATAGTAAAATGAATATTTAGATTGAGATTCTGATATCTAAAGTTGATTCCCACAAACATGTTACAAACGCAACTGCATCTGGAAGGAAATTGAGTATTAGGGTGAATAAAATCATGTATGGGAAAATAAATGCTTAGGTACAGCAACAGAAGTTGATGGAGGACATAACAGCTGTCTTGACAGTGTTACCCCTGACCCAATGTGGCTAAAGTTCAGGAGGAGACCAGAGACAACCTGGCATTATTTGTCTTAGAGGCAAGATTGATATTCTCAGGGGGAAATGATCACATTGTCTTGGAGAAATACTACAGATACTGTGTAAACTCCATCAAATGATAAAATGGGGATCTAACCTGAGGTGTCAGTTTTTGTAGGCAACTACTTGGTATTTTCAAAGAAATTCACCATTTTGCAAGGTGAAATCCAAGTGACTTGGAAAGCTTTTTTGATTTCGGACCAGAATAAGATAAGACTCTGCGACAGGTCCAGGCTAGTAGCAGAGGTAAACACTGGTCCCAGTATGATACCACTCCCTGGGGTGATCAGCCTGTGACATGGTGGCAGGTTGATTGTATTGGATTGCTTCCATCATGGAAAGGACAGCACTTTGTCCTTACTGGCACAGACACTTATTCTGAATGTGCATTTGCCTTCCTTGCACATAAAACTTCTATCAAAACTGCCATCCATGGGCTCAGAATGCCTTACCCACCACCATCATGAATTCCATACAGCATTGCCTCAGACCCATTTTATGGGTCAATGAGCTCATACTCATGGAATTTCCTGGTCTTACCGTGTTCCTCACCAACCAGAAGTGACTGGA
>RJWT010034771.1:0-13614 GCA_004365215.1 Cuniculus paca
AAAAAAAAAAAAAAAAAAAAAAAAAAAAAAAAAAAAAAAAAAGAAAGAAAGAAAAGAAAAGATAACCTCATTCCTCTGACCATGATTCTTAATTGTTATTGTTACTGGCTTGGAACATGGAAAAATAGATATCTTTCCTCTGACAGTGTGCCACAACAATAATGGTGCATATTAGTTGATTGTTACCCATGATAAATTATCTCTTTGTCTACTTTACAGCTTCTCTGTTAAAAGGACTAAAACATGCTAACATAGTGCTGCTTCATGACATCATCCATACCAAGGAAACGCTGACACTTGTCTTTGAATATGTGGTAAGTGAAGTAATAATTCATACTTTTAAAATATGAATAAAATTCTTAGAATGCTATCATGGAGTTTTGTTATAGGTTGCTATACTGAAGTGAATATTGCATCTGAGTACAGTACATGAAACATAATTTTTCATAAAATAGTGGCCTTATAAGAGATTTTTGAATATGTTTCTTAAAAACACATCCAGAAAAATATTAAGTTGAATTTTCCTTGAATGTATTATCTATTTATAGCCTAATTGTGACCATTGTAATTTTTAGGCTTATCAAACAATGATTAAATAGCATGATGATTATCAGTATCAAGTAAGTTCAAAGACAATCAAAATATTTTTCCTTCAGCTTTACAAAATCATCCTTATGAAGACTTTGTTTTTTAAAGAAAGCCTTATACTTACAATTTTTGTTTCAGAGTTTTTCCTCTAGGTTGGTATTCAGCTATTAATTAACACTTCCAATTTACGTAGCACACAATGTAATGATCTTATTGTGTTGAGACTATTACTGCTGGAAGACTTGGACTTGAACTCATAATTAATCTTTCTTCAGTTCCCTCAGAAAACATATGGTATTTGTGCGGCATCCCTTCAGCCTTTAACTGTGGAATCATGAAATGTAACCATGATAATTAGCATCCCAATTTTCACAGATGGATCTGAGAGCATGTAATTTATAAGACACAAATGACATGGGTGCAGACTTTTATAGGGAAGAAAAGCTATTGGTATTATGAATGTATTCAGGCTCCATTTTATAATTACCACAGCATTTTTTAAGAAATTTGAAATAGTTTTCATTTTTTTCTTAAAAAATACAAAAGAATGAATATTTGCAGCATTTTTATCTTGCTAATGTCTGCCTGTGTGTGTTTGTCATTTGAAAATTGTTGTCTTAGGAAGAAGCCATTCATCTTGTCTATTTACATATAAATGATAGATGCATTTGAATAATATGGTAATGTGGCTACCAGGCCTGCTAGAGCTGAGCAGTTGCATACATTTCATGCTACCAAGAATAGATGCAGATTCACACATCAATGCAAATATAATTTCTTTTGTTTAATCCATGATTTGGAGTCAGTAATGCATTCAGCTGATTTAGACTTGAAACTTTCGAACCATATTTTCCAGTATGTGTAGTTTACATATTTCAATAAAATCTAGATTTTCATCTAGCTGTGCTTTCTAAGTTTTGTAGTGCTTTATAAAAAAGACAGCTCTTGCTCAAATTGGATAATTAAATTAAAAAGAAGAAAAATAGTTGGAGCAATAAGGTTGGTAACATTGAAGGAGAAACCAACGATGGTGACGTGCAAACATTCTTCAAATCTTAAAAGAAAACGAAAAGTATGTGTGAGGACAGAAAATATGCCTGTTGAATCAAATGTCATTTGATGATTTTATACTTCGTTGCCAAAAAAGGGAAAGAATTTCATCATCTTATAATATTTGCTGGTTAAGACGGACTTTTAAAAGCACTCATTTTTCTTTGTGAGTGAAATTTTTCTCGTCTCAATTCTTCTGGAGATATTTCAGGTCTTTCTAAATCAAGTATGTCTATCACAGCCATGCATGCTGCCCACCAGGGACACTTCTGTGTTAGCTGCTTCTCTGAGGGGGTCAGATGTGCTTCAGGTTTTCCTTTAGAAAAAGGGGCAGAGTGTGTTGTTCACAGTTCATGCTTCCTAGTTACACTCCTCTTCTTCAGTTCTCCTTGCCATCTTTATCTCCTTTCCTTTCCTGTGGGTTTTTTTTTTTTTGCTCTCCCCCTGGTGAAGCACTTTTGGTTGCTACACTCACTTTGTTAGTTTGATTTTTGTTTAAGTAAAAGACATTTCAGTGACTCTGAAGTCAGAATTTGGAGAAAACAAGAACTCTGGACTGCAGAGAACGTGGAGCATCTCATCAGTTCTGGTGAGAAAGATGTAAACTCCTCAGCCAGGGTTTGCCTGATTATGTGGCATTTGCCTAGTACAAAAGTAACTTCTTTGAATACTGACTAAAGATTGTGCTTTTTTACCCTGCTTTCCAGCTTCGTTCTTTATGAGAATGCGGATAGTGCCAGGAGAGTTAAGGCAGTTACTGTTAGCAGGTCAATCAGTTCACTCTGCTCCCAGCAGCTTGCAGAAATAAACTCCACCTTTTTCTTGTGCACTTCCCAGTAGGAGAAAGGCAGCAGCAATTGAGAAAGGCTTGGGAATGAGAGCAGATTTGGGGGGTGGGGTGTCATGGTTTGTAGGTGGCCCCCCCAAGCCTCATGTAGTCATGGAAGTGGCTGAATCTAGCGTTTGTGATTGATTCACTGTCTAGTGCTGGAATTGGCAGTGTGAGGTCTGCACCCGCCCAGGGGTGGAGCCGACATACAATGTAAAGTCAAGAAGGAAGCATTATTTTTCACCCTCTTTTGCATGGTTTACTCTCGCCGCTTGCAGGCGCCATGAACAGCTGCCCCCCAGCCACGCCACCCTGCCTTGGAACCAGCTGAGTATGGACTGAAAGCCCCAGAACTATAAGAAATAAACCTCTCCTTCCTTCACTTTGGGCATCAGGTATTTTGTCTCAACAACGAGAGAAAAGTAACCAAGACAGAATTTGGTACCAGGAGTGGGGTCATTGCTGTGACTGTACCTGATCATGTGGTTCAAGAGCCTTTGGGAATAGCTTGTGCGAAGAGTTTAGAAAGGTTCGTAGATGTCGCTGAAGAGAATCCCTGGAACAGCTTAGGCTGTTCTGTAGGGGAGATTCTGGTTGGAGCTCAGAAGACCAGAAGGTTGATAGAGAGCCTGCCAGTAAAGGCCAGGCTCGGGAGGTTTCTGCTGCAAGGAAGGACTGCATTGGTTGATGGACTCCACACCATGTGTTATGGCTTGGCAGAAAGTTTGTCTGCATTTTGTTCATGTCCAGAGACTTTGCCTGAGACTGAGATTAAAGATGGTGGAATGATTTATCTGGCAAAAGAAATTTCAAGGTAGTCAAATGTTGAGGCTGTGGCATGGCTATTTTTGGCAGCTTTTAGCCAGATTTATGTTGGAAATCAAGAGCAAAGAGCCCAGCATGGTGATTTAAAATTTTGTGAGTTTAAAGCTGTGGACTGTAAAGATAGAACTGAAACCTTGATTGCTGAAAAGGAACAGAATACCAAAGATGTCCTGTGGGCATCACAGGAAGAGGCAGCGGATCCCCACTTTTCAACCTCAAAACTACAAAAGTAAAAGACTGCCCAGGGGATAAAGCTGTAGAGCGCCACATTCCAGAATGGTAACAGAGGCCACAGGAGGTTCCAGAATGGCGGAAACATAGAGAATCTGTTCATCACAATCAGGTTCTGAGCGCCCAGCAATCCAGGCACTTGACCTCCACGGCCAAGAAGGAAGAAAGCCTAGCTACTGCTCCATCTGGCACAGGACCTTGGCAGTATCCATGTGGCGCTGGTTTTAGGTGCATGGAGAATGCACGAGTTCTGAGGTTAGAAAGGGTTCCACCCTGATTTCAGAGGACCCAGGAGTCCAGGCAGTGTGCCCTTGAGAGGGCAATATGTGAAGCTGTACAGTGAAAAACTCAGAAGTTTGAAAAAGCCAGGAGCGTGGATCATCTAAAGAAAGCTGCAAAGATTGAGCAGAGTGTGCCTAAGAGAGAAGCTGTGGGAACTAAAACCCCTGCAAGTGCTGTGGGGTGGAGCCACACAAGCCCTTTGGAGCTCACAGTTTGCCACAGATTGCTTCAAATGCTGGACATACAGCTACAGGACTTAACATTTGCCCTATTGGATTTTGGGCTTATTTTGTTTCCAATGCTTTGTATTCCTGTTTGTAACTTTTGGAATGGTAATGTCTATCTTGTGCCATTGCTTGTTGAAAGTGTTTAACTTCGTTTTCATTTGTACAGGGGCTTGCAGCTAAGAGTTTGCCTTAGATCTTGGAGGAAACTTGGGACTTGGACTTTTCAGCAATGCTGAAACTGTTAGGACTTTGACAACTCATGGAGATGGACTAAATATCTTTTGTGTAAGGGATGTACATGAGTCTTTGAGGGGCCAGGGGTGGAATGTTATGGTTTGTAGGTGGTTCCCCCAAGCCTCATGTAGTCATGGAATCAGCTGAATCTAGTGTTTGTGATTGATTCATTGTCTAGTGCTGGGATTGATGGTGTGAGTTCTGCACCCATCCAGGGGTTGAGCCCACATACAATGTAAGGTAGAGAAGGAAGTGTTTTTTTCCCCCCTTCTTTTGTGTGGTTTGCTCTTGCTGCTTGCAGCCACCATGAATGGCTGCCCCCCAGCCACGCCACCGTGCCTTGGAACCAGCTGAGTATGGACTGAAAGCCCCAAACTGTGAAAAATAAACCTTTCCTTCCTTCACTTTAGGCATCAGGTATTTTGTCTTAACAATGAGAGAAAAGTAATCAAGACATGGGGGATAGGAAGTTGGAGGGCATTGTGGGTTTGGGATGATGAATGAGGAATGCAAAAAGGGAGATAAAGAATGTTTGGGACAAGTGTGGGACGACACAGAAAACCAACCAGAGTCATTTGTTGAGTTTTTATGCTGGGAACTGTGCTGAGGGCTTTGCATTCACTGTCACTTGCAGGGTTCCTGTGATTATCACCGCTTTACTGAGGAGAAGTCTAAGGATTGGGAGATTGAGTTGCTCTTCTAATATCTTGTAGTATAAAAGTAAGATAGATTCAGGCCCCACTCACTCTGAATCCTAATTAGAGTGTACTTGCTTTTTACTTTTACGGTTTTATATAAGTGGAATCTTGGGTCAGAAGAGGGAAAAGAAACTTTTTTGTGTTCAATTCTCCCTGCTAAGATCACTGCACTTACGATTCTGAGTCCAGCAGAGTCCTTAATACAGTTAAACTGCTTTATAATGCAAATAAATTTTGTCAGCTAGCCAAAGACCAAATCAAAGACTGAACATTTAAATGAATGAACCATTTAAACTTGTATGTCAACTGCGAAGTATATTTTAAGTTTCCATGAAACAAACTCTAAAGTTATTGCATTGTTCCATGTATTCCACTGGAGTGAGCTTAGTTTGCACACACATGAAAGCAGAACCTTGTTATTGAGCAATTTCCAAAATCATTATAAAAATTCCAACCTAAAATTTCCCAGACTTATACTGATATTACCAAGTTGTTAACATTAAAGTTACTTTCTTAGCAATGTCAATTTTGTAGTTCCGTGTAGGCTGTGTGATGAAGGGAAAGATTAAACAGTGTAGGAAAACTTAGTATCCTATGCTCAGTAAAACCCTGCATATGAGTGGAAAGCAAAATAATTTCAAGTTTATTGGGCACTACTGAATTTTTTCTTGTTGATTTCAGAATTAAGTTTTCAGGGGCTTTGGGGGTATTTATGTAATATGTGTCTCAACAAGTGAAGGTTTCTTATTTATGATAATGTACAAATAGTATAAATAAATTTTTTGCATTGCTTTATAGGGGTACTCTGATCCTAACTCTTTTATATAATTGCTATGAATGACATATTAGAGTTCATAAAATGCCTGAGGGTCAGAATAATGAAATACGTGATGGAAGTTAGTGATGTGGAAGAATGCTTGAGGAAATGACTATAGAAGTTATTATTAAAGTGATTTGGGAGGAAATAGGATGCTCTGGGCTCTCTTAAATACTATGGAAAGCTTCTAAGATGAGATCTAGATGCCCACACACTTGTACAGTGTGTCGAGGCAGCAGTCTGGAAGCTTTTGGGTTGGGGACATGTCGGACCATGTGCTCCCCAGTCTTGCTGGCATCTCAGTCACAGGGCATGGATCCTGTGATGTGTACTATTTTCAGCATTGTCTTTCTCCAAGGGGCTTCAGTTCCAAAGCAAAAACTCTTAACCAGAGAATGGCTCCTCCATTAGCTTGAAAAGGAGTGTGCTTTCATAATGGTGTAAGATGTTGTTATAACTGTCTTTTTTCATGCCTAGGTCTAAGACCTTGGCAGACAAACATAGATGATAGCTCAGCATCACTGATTTCAGTGTATATTTAGTTGTGAAAGGGTTACCAAGTGTTTCTTGTACTCAAACAGAAAATGAAATAATTTAGTTTTTGTATATTTTTAGCCAAAGATAAATGAGGACCACATTGCCCTATTCAATGCCATGCAGAAAATTTTAAACAGATTCCAAAAGTATAAATAAGAACATTAAGAGTAAACATGATTATGTAAATGCATGCTGCCATTAAGCTCCTGTTTGGCTTTCTTTTAAATTACGAAAGAGGAAAGCATATGGAGCATCATTGCATATTTAATATAAAGAAAAACTAAATAGAATGTTTGTCAGGGGATGGGAAGAGGGGTGAATGGAAAATTATAAAATGAGTATGAACTTTCAGTTTTACAAGATGAATAAATTGTAGAGATCACTGTGCAACATAGGGCCTAAAGTTAACAATATGATATTATGTACTTAAAAATTTGTTTGAAGGATAGATCTTGACTTAAGTGACCTTACTGCCAGAAAACTGTAAGCAAAAGTATGCAAGGAACTAGAGGATGTTTATTACCTGGGTTGCCTCAGTTGTGGTCATCGTATCACAGGTGTATGTGTAGGTTCAAATTCCTTAAATTGTATATAGTAAACGCATATGCTATTGTTCATATATCAATTGCACCTCAGTAAAGGTATGAAATACTGAATAAATTCACAGAAAATCATGATGTTAGGAGCAATCATTTGTTTCTTTACACTATGATGTAAACTAATAAAATGTTTCAACCTAGTACGTAACATTACATTTTTAAAATCCCATATTCCACATGAAATTAAAAAAAAGAATTGTGTCACCAAAATTTATACAAAGTGATCTAAGGATTTGATGAACCACATAAGGTGGTTTTATAGTGCTGTACATACTACAAAGGACTCCCATAAAGATTTTTCCATCGTTTCCACTGTAACTGTCTGAGGTATGGAAGGCATGCATTTTTATCCAATATTTTATTGATGAGAAAAAAATAATGAAAAATTTAAAGTAGATTTACTGAAATCATTCAGCTAAAAGCTCAAAGATGAAACTGTAGCCCTGGTCTTCTGTATCTAGATTTCTGTTGCTCCACCTCAGCCTGTAGGCTGTCTGTGTTAACTGTCTTTATCGGTTTATGTGATAATCTGAGTTATGCACGAGATGGGTCCAGAAGCTGAAAGTAACAGGTTCTGTCTTTAAACTCGACCACATAATTTATGTGTTTAGTTTCTCTGCTTCATGCATTTTGATTTCCAAGTCTATAAAGAATGCCTTAATCGGCATGATTTTATGTCACATCTGTTCTTGGAATGCTGTAATTCTGCATCAGTATTCTGGTTTCCAGAGTGCACTGTATGAAGGCACCTGGCTCCTTTGTTTTCCCGTGATATGCAATTTAGTGTGCATGAACATGGCCATGCAACTTTATGTAGGAGTTAGCTGAAAGGCCTTCCTGAGACTCCAAGAGGTATTTAGGAGAAAATCTGAAGGAGGCAAAAGAGGGTGGCCCACATGTATTTTAGAAAAGAATGTTCTGAACAGAAGGGTCCTGGGTACAGCAGGGCTCCTGTGAAATTTAAAGCTATTTAGTCCTTAAGTTCCAATGATCTTTACTGTCTTTTTGCAAGAAGCAGTGTTATTTCTTAATTTCAACAAACCTGTTTCAGAGACTCTAATGAGATCCTTATAAACAGAATAGAAGTGAAATGTAGTTGTTAGATTATTATTTTTTTTTTGTGGCACCGGGAATCGAACTCACAACCTCACACTTGCCAGGCAGGCGCTTAGGCTGCTGAGCTAAATCCCCAGCCCTGATTATTTTTTTTTCAGTTTATGTCTGACTGAAAAACTACCCAAACCCTATTGATTAATGAATTGACATCAATGAGGACAAAAGTCAATGAGGGTGTGCTGCAGGACATTGTCCTTGACTTTGTTCTTGATATTTTTATTAATGACTCATGAGAAGACATGATGATGGTATGCTGGGCCTGTCTTTGCCTGGACCATAATAGCTGGGGGCTGTAATTGACCTTTTGGGTCATATTAACAAGGACTGGAAGAGAATCTCATCAAGCAATGAGCCCACTGTGGGGGGGGTGTGGGTAAGTAAAACGTATGTTCAGTTTTTTTCTTTTAAAGCATCTTAGCAGGCAGGAAGAAATTCAATTTACAAAGAATTCATTGCACAATACAAATAATTTCTTTGGTTGAGTGTGAGCTGACACAGAGGTAGGACTGCAGCAGAAGGTATTGTGAATCGAGAGCAAGACAGTGATAACTTCACTGTGTGAGGCACGTGTGTGTCATCCTTATCCACCAGCACAGTGGCCAGCATGGGGCCTGTGTTCTGACAGGAAATGAAGCAGACCAAAGTGCACAGAGAGGAGGGGCAGTAAGATGGGCAGTTGGTACCATTAAAAGTACCGAAAAGAATGCCCTGTTACCCGTAAATTAAACTCAATGCCTTGTAGTGTGATGAGCACCTTCTCACTAAAAGTATTCAAGTACAGAACAAATGCGTACGTATTAGCAGTATCATAGAGAAGTCTCCTAACATGCATTTCCTCGAATATACAATTCAGATGTCTTATTTTATGTAGTCTGGACTGCATCCATAAGTCAGTATAAGATCCTTGCATTTTGTGGATGAGGAAATTCACGATCCGATGTCAAATGCTTGCTGCATGCCTTTTCCACTTCCTGAATGAAGTGTCAGTCCAGGTGACTCCAAATTTATGTAGCAAAGGATTGCCCAAGCTTTTACAACCATTATATAAACTTGTCCTATGTGGCATTATTTTTAGAAACAAATATAACTAGTTATGGTTATTTACTTAATTATTCATTATTTCATTTATATTTTTCCTCCAGCATATATGTACTGTTTTCTTTTATTAGAGGTATTCTTAGGTTCTAGAGATACGAATAGCTCTTGCTTTAACAGAGATCGAAGTGTTCTGATCTTAGACTAAATAACCTCTCTGAGCTATTCTGGCTCTAAGTTACTGTCAAAGATCTACATGTGTCATGGATGTAACATTTCTGTGCCTTCATGACGACATTTTATTCAGTCTTTCCTGTATGGAAGGGTTTTAGGGGTGTTTGTGTCATATACTGTTTGTGGATGTAGTTATACAGTGTAATATGTGCTTACATATTCTGAACGGGGAGATTGTCATTCAGAAGAACCAAGTACCAGATGTGAACAGATGTAAGCATCCTGGATGACTGAATGTGCAGGCAGCAGAAGACAGAAGAATTCCGAGCCAGGAGGAAGAATCAAAGAAATGAAGAGCAAACAAGCCAGCTTTCAACCTGTGTTCTCTGTGAACCTCATATTTTCCCTAATTGGTAGGGCCACGTCAATTAACTTCTTTTCTGTCCTTTTCCCTCATGGCTCTTTCTCATCATAAGGAATCATGGTTTCTTTTCATGACTTAACTTTTACTATTATACTGGGTGCTGAGATCTTTGTTTTTGTTTGTTCGTTTGTTTTGGTTTTTGTTCTTGCTGTGTATCTCACATCTGTATTCTCTGCGTTCTAGTTTTATTTCATGTTGTTGCCATCCTGACTAGGTCCTCCTTATCATAACTTAGTATTTCAATTCACGTGGTCTATTACGGATGTGTGTCTGCTTTTTAACTTGCTATGTAGGAAATGCCTGATTCCTCAAAAAACACATTTGTATTCATACTGTTTTATAAGCACAAATGAAATCTCTGTGGTTTTGTTTTAAAATTTCTGAATTATTTTCTCACTTTATTTTAGAATTTTATCATTTAAATTGCAACATTTAATGATAGAAAAAACAGAGGGGATAAGAACAGTAGTAAACAGGATTTCTTTTGAAAGAAAAGAGCATTTCTTATATTTTTCCTTCATGAATGACTCATTTCTTAAGAAAACAACAATGTTGAAGAATTGTGCTTTTGTGAGGGGTCAGGGGGAGGCAGGAAAGCAATGCATTAAATACAAAAAACCCCAACAATAATGATAAGCTTGGAGAAATTGGGGAAAATCTCAGGCTAAGGTACAAAAGCTGCTATTGGATGAAAGCACCCAAGATTAGGATGAATCCAATCAATATTTCCAATTATCTTCACATTAAGTTTGATTGGATCATTAGGGAATTGGAGAAAAAAATCATTAGCCAACACAACTCCCAGTGATAAAGTGTCCCTAATTATGTCTTTACAAAATGAAGTGGTTATAACTTTTTACTAATTTTCACAATCAGTAAGTTGATAAATACGTATCGTAATGACTAGTTTCTTTTATTTACTTTCCATATTTTTATTATCATTCCTTGAAGTTCTTGAATAGTTAACATCACATAACGTTTTAGTTTAATATACCTTCTTTTTTTGGGTGTGGGAATATTAAGCGGTCTTCCAAAAGTGATTCAGTTTTGCCAATATAATTATTATGCAAATTGTGGTTGCATGTAGATTAAAGCGTCTGTTAATCTTTTAGTTGTTTTAGCAGACGCTCATGAGAAACAAGTTTTCCCCTCTTAACTTTTTACATTTTTAGTTGATTATTTCTGTTTTTTTCTAAGGATCTAGTAAATCATTTTTTTTTTCCTGTCACTTTCTGATTATTCATCTTTAGGGTTGTCCACTGATTCCTCCAGTGCAAAATAGGAATTTAGTTTTTTTTCCCCCTTTCTTCCCCTTTAAAACAAATATAACTCTCTTCTCTGGCCAGCCTTTCAGTCTGCCATCCTGTCACTATGGATATATTAGAATTTTGATTAGATTAGAATTCAGTATTTACCTTATTTTTGGTTTTTTATTAATTTTGATTATATTTTTTAGTATTTGTATGAATGTCTGGTGCTGAAGGATGTAGTATTCTATGAGTGCTTTCCCTCTCCGTTCAACTGTTGATTTCCATGGAATTAACACTGACTCTCCATTGTTTATTTCTATCATTAATTCAAGGCCACATTGCCTTTCTGAATATATCTTTATTCTGTGCTCAACCCCATTTTGGCTAGATGTAGAATTCTTGTTTGGAAAATGTTTCATTAGAATTTCAATGGAATTGCTCCATTGTTGTCTAGTTTTCATTGTTTCTATTAAAACTTTCTCTCATTTTCAGTGTTCTGAAATTTTCTGTGGAAACATAACAGAGGTTCAGCTTTAATTTCATTGGACAACCTTTTTAATCTGAGCTCTCATGTTCTTCCATGCCTACCTTCTCGTTGGTAATGAACGTCGCAGCTATATGGAGACATAATAAAATTCCCTTTTTGAAGTATACCATTCGACTGTTATCAGCATGTTCACAGAGATGTGGAATCATCGCCACTGTCTAATTTTAGAACATTTCCTCACCCTATAAAGCTGCCCCATGTCCATTAACAGTCATTTCAGATTTACCACTCTCCCTTGTCCCTAATAAGCGCTAATCTACTTCATGTCTTTTCATGATTTGCCTGTACATTTCATGTAGATGGAATCATATTAATGTTTGACCTTTCATGACTGGCTTCTTTCACTTAGCATAATGCTTTTGAAGTTCATCTGTGTTGTAGCATGGTGCAGTGCTGCTTGCTCTGCTCTGCTCTGCTCTGCTCTGCTCTGCTCTGCTCTGCTCTGCTCTGCTCTGCTCTGCTCTGCTCTGCTCTGCTCTTCTCTTCTCTTCTCTTCTCTTCTCTTCTCTTCTCTTCTCTTCTCTTCTCTTCTCTTCTCTCTTCTCTTCTCTCTTCTCTCTTCTCTCTTCTCTCTTCTCTCTTCTCTCTTCTCTCTTCTCTCTTCTCTCTTCTCTCTTCTCTCATTTCTTTTCTTTTCTCTTTTTCTTTTTCTTTTCTTTTTTTTCTTTTTTTTTCAGTACTGGAGGCCTTTGTACTGAGCTATAACCTAAGCATCTTTTTGAAAACTTTTTATTCTGAGACAGTATCTCGCTAGGTTGCTATGTTTCACCATGCTGGGCTTGAATCTGTGATCCTCCTTCATCAGCCTCTCAGAGTGTTGGGATTGCATGTGTGTGCTGACATCCTTGGCTAGTACTTTATTATTTTTAAGGCTGAATAATATTCTATGTGTGGTTACACCATGTTAATCCATTCACGTTTTGATGTATTTTTAGGATTTCTCCTCCTGGCTCTGGTTAGTGCAAAATAGTGCTGGTATGAACATTGTATGTACACATTTTTTTCAGTGTCTGTCGTCAATACCTTTGGGCATTTATGTAGGCATGCAATTTCTAAATCCTAATTCTGTCTTTAGCTCTTTGAGGGCTGCAAAACTGTTTTCCAAAGCAGACACACCATTTCACCACCTAACCAGCACCATATAGATTACTGGTTTTTCCACACTTGCACCAGCACCTCTGATTATCATCTTTGTGATGGCAGATGTTGCATGGTCTATGATCGTCATTTTATTTGCATTTTTCTAATGGCTGATAATATTGAGCATCTTTTAGGATGCATATTTCCTTCTGTTCAAGAAATTATCTGAAATTATTTTGTTGTAATTTTCTCCCTTCATCTTGTCTTGCCTCTGTTTCCTGGCTCTTCTTTTATTTGAATGTTTGACCTTTAGGTTGCTCTTCTAATTTTTTTCTCCGTTCTCTAATTTTCTTGTCTTTTTATTTTTCCTTTAGCTCAAAGTTAAGGAACATTTCCTTATTCTGTTGAAATTTTTAAATTTTAATTTTTAAAATGCTATTTTCAAGATAATTTTTTTCTAGAATATTACATTTATAATATTCCCTTTCGTGTTTTAAAATTGCAGCATTTTTTACTTTATGGAACATACTAATGTCTTTTTGAAAATTAACTACCAGCAAAACTGTGTTTCTGCCAAGTGTTTTTTTTTTTTCCCTTTTAGTGTGTCTCTGTTTTTAACATTAGCGTCTCTAATCAAACAGCTGATGCAGAAGCAACCTAATTGAGGCCTTGGCACAAGTGTTTGGGTACCTGATTCCCCATGAATTTCACAGTAGAAGCTTAGCCATTTTGTTGAGTAGCTTTGAGAGTGAGTCCGTCTTTCCTGCAGTGCTGAGATTTTCAGTGTAGACTCTTCTACACCCCTGCTGTAGTTTAGCTGCTGTTATTCTGGAAGCAGAGTGGTGGATAAGGCCCCCCTCAATTCCCGTCTCAGGATGCTACCTTTGTCTTTCACTGGTCACCTTTCTCAGTTTCTACGGGTCTGTGTTTGGGAAGGGCATTGTCTGTGTAACAGGGTGGGGAAGGAAATCTAAGGGTTAAACAGCTCCTGAAAAGACTTTCAACCTCTCTCTTAGGCTTCCATATGCAGACCTTATGTTTATTCCTATTTGCTGGTTTCACCAATTCTGT
>RJWT010034772.1:0-13609 GCA_004365215.1 Cuniculus paca
CTTGCACCTGATGAAATTTTTTGGCTATTTCCATCTAAAATATAATGATATTTTAGGTTCATACCTCTCTCAAAAGTTGTAAGAACACTCATGCCCTAGGAAGAAGCTTTCTTGCATGAAACTCTGCCTAACTTTGATCTTTCCTCTGACTGTAAAAGAAAAAGTGTTGATATGTGTCCTTTTGCTGAGAAAATGAATTCTGTGTACCTAATTGTGTTCCCTGAGATGGTATTAGTTTCGTGTGTATGAGTAGGGACATGAATGTTTAACACTGCAGAGTTTTTTGGACTTTCTAGCAACTGTTAAACACATTTATTATCTTTAGAAAATTTCTAGGTCACTTGTTTAGGAAGAACCCATAAAATTGTCCTCTTTTGCTTCTTTTTGCGGTTAGAACAGAGGCATATGCCCTAAATTCCATCAACTATGTGGATTCAGAAGTAAAGAAATGAAAAAGATGCAATGCAGAATTCATTTTTATGGGAAAAGCGCAAGAGAAAAGGCCTCCAGTTTTGTGAGACAGCAAAGTTTACAGGGTCTTGTGGTTGACATAGACACAGGATCGCTGCTGGACCTCAGCAGAGTTGAGTTCAGGTTGAGATCCTTGGAGCTTCAACAATAATATGACCCAGTACTCAGATAGTGACTGGGCACAGTTTCCTCCTTAGGACTATCCTCTGTGGTGCTTAAGAATCTTTTGGAGGTTTAGGCTAAAGGAGGTTATCTAGATTTTTGAGTAAATATGCTAACTACTCAACATTCTTTGAATTATCTTTGTCATATTTAACCAGCCAACATCAGCTTCTATACCTTGCAAATTAGAGCCTACATTACTATACTTGTTCATTACTGTTACTGCATCTGTACCTTGTTGAGTAAATTTTTATTAGTATGTGTTTGTAGCGCATAATGATTACAGGCATCCTGGGAAGTTGTATGTACAAAACACATGTTAATTTTTTTTTTTTTTTGTGGCACCGGGGATTGAACTCATGACCTTGTGCGTGCCAGGCAGGTGCTTAGGCCGCTGAGCTAGATCCCCGGCGTAATTTTTTATTCATCCCCTTTCCCTACACTTCCTCCCTGCTCCCTTCATCTTTTGGTTTCCCTCCCACTTGCAAAGGATTTACCTCACTATTTGCCACTGTCTTTTATTTTACTTTATATTTGTATGTTTGGGTTTCTCATGTAAGTGAAACAAAATGATATTTAAACTTGTGTGTCTGATTTATGTCACTTAACATTATGGTCTCAATGTGCCTCCATTTTTCTACAAATAATTCAAGTTTGTCCTACTTTGTGGCAAAGTGTATAAATTGTGTATAAATGCCATATTGTCTTTATCCATTCATCTAATGGACATATAGGCTTTTTCCAAGATTTAGCTACTATGATTTATGTTGTAATAAACATGGGTATACTTGTATAACTGTAATATGATGCCTTTAACTCTTTGGGGAAGATACCTGCAAGGAGAATAGGTGGATGGAATGGAATATGTACTTTTAGTGTTTTGAGGAATCTCCATATGGATTTTCACAGTGGTTATTCAAACTAAACTGAAAGCCAAAATAAACCTTTCCTCCTTTAAATTGTAGGTATTGGTAATCCGTTTCAGCAATGAGAAAGTAACTAAGACATATGTTCATTGACGAGATTGGGCCATAGTTCTCTTTTGTAGTTGGATCCTTGTCTGGTTTTGGAATCAGTGTAACGGTAGCTTCCAGGAATGACTTTGAATGTACTTTCTTTTTCGACTGCATTAAAGAGTTCCTAGAGTGTTAGTGTTAGATTTTTTCCTGAAGTTTATAGAATTCAGTAGTGAATTCATTCTGACCTGAGCTTCTCTCAGTTGGTAATTTTCTTTTTCTTTCTTTCTTTCTTTCTTTCTTTCTTTCTTTCTTTCTTTCTTTCTTTCATTACTGCTTCAGTTTCCTTGCCTGTAAGTGGATCACTCAAGGTTTGCCAATTTGGCTCAGTTTTAGTAATTCATATGTATCTAGGAATCTATTTCTTCCCATGTCTCCAGTTTATTGGAGTACAAATTTTCACAGTATTTGCTAACATACCTCTGAATTTCAATGCTGTCTCTTGTGTTTTCACCTTTTTCATTTCTAATTACATTGATCTGGATCTTTTCTTTACTGTTTTTTTTCTTTTGTTTTCTTTTTTTTGTTTGTTTGTTTTTGGATAAGATTGGCTAAGGGTTTGTATATTTTGTTTATTCTTTCAAAGAATCAGCTGTTTGATTCTTTGATTCTTATTTTGACTTCTTAGTGTCAATTTTACTAATTTCTTTGAAGGTGTTTACAATTTCCTTCTTGTTACTTACTTTGCATTTACATTGTTCTTGGTTTTCTAAGGCCTTGAAGCGCATCATTAGGTTTTTCATTTGAACTTACTTCGTTTTTGTGTGTTTGGCATTCACAGCTTTGAACTTCCCTTTTAGGATTGTATTCATTGTGCCCTATAAGTTTTGGTGATGTCATACTTACCATTTGAATCTAGGAAATGCTATTTTTTCCCTTGATTTCTTCTGTGACCCATTGGTCATTCAAGAGTATACTGTTTAATTTTCATGCGTCTGCATAATTTCTATCATATTTTTACCATTGGTTTCTAGTTTCATTGCACTGTTATCTCATAATATGCATGGAATAATTTTGATTTTTTGCACTGAGTTAAGTATGTTTTATTGGGTAAAATGTGGTCTATTTTGGCCATTTGTTGTATATTAGCTTTTTGCAAAAATTTTTATATATATGAACTCATTCAGTCATCAGCATATTAGATTAGGCATTAATATTATTAAGGAAAAAAATAGATGACTTCCCTATGGTTACTGTCTTATTTCCTTTATGACAGCATACATTTTTATTCTTTCTTACATTATTATTTTGAAATCATGATATGCTCTGAGTCATTGTGGAGTTTTAAAATAATGGTGTACCTTAAATATAATGTTTATTTTCCTTTATTTTTCACTCTTGCACCAAAAGGGGACTTTACCCTAGAGTAGCGCCTAATGTTTCTAGCCATGTTCAACACTTAACAGAATGGTGGAAATGTTGACCTAGAATTCTTTGGCACAGGGAATGGTTTCTGAGTTTCATTAAGTTTGGTGAGTGCTTTCATTTTTTTAATTCCTCTGCATATTGAAATATACAGAAGTTAAAAATTTCTAGTTTTCTAGAAACTGCTTGAAGGGTAATATCACACTTCATTTATTTTATAGGCTTCCAGGAAATATATTTAGTTATAAAACATAATGCATTCATGCAAACTGGAAATGCATAGATAATTGTGCTATGGGTAGATAGTTATTCTAATTCATTTTTTAATGGATTGAGTATAGCAAATTACTTTTTAAATTCTTTATATTTACATTGAGTAGTAGGCCATTTCTGATTATTTCTATTTCTTTATGAAAAAATCCTTTACAATCACTTGTGCATTCATTAATTAACACAATTTTCTTTGAGTAACTTATATTTCTGGCTCTGTGTTATTAATGATGTGAATTAAGCTCATACTATGTTCAAAGAAAGTACTTGGTCTTTTTTTGTTTAACCTGTCATTAGGAAAAATAGATATTCTAGGTTTTAAGCATCATCTCCAAAGATTTTAGATGGGGCTGTTTCATGTGGCTTCACTGATTTAATTGGCCTCAGTACATTCAGTCTTCTGTTTTTAGTTGTTCTGATTAGAACTGATAGTATTTAGGGACATAAAGAGGAGAAAACAGTTTGAAATCTAAAATCAAAACAAAGTTAGAGAGCATAGTTTAAAGGAAATTATGCTGTGTTTAACAGTCGTGATCTATTCACGTAATGACCACCGGTCTGTTGTGCAACTATTTGAATCATTGGTTTTGACCAGTTCTTAATATCCTACATGAAAAATGGAAACTGTTTCCCAAAGTTTAAGAATAGCTTAAGCACAAAAACCTCAAATTCAAGCTGCTGTCCTGCTTAAGGAGTGGTATGAATTAAGGATAATATTTTGATTTTTATTTTAACTAGTTTCCGAGTGACTCTTTAGGTCTGTGCTTGCAGTTTCCTAGATAAAGTGAGATCCAACTAGGATGTAAACATAGCTTGGCATATAAAAGGCATGGTGTTATATATGTCATTGTGTTCTGTATGTTTCACATTTTTATGATGTAGAGTTCAACCCCTTTCTGTTTCATACTTAGACAGTGAGAGTAACCCATCTCCATACTTGACTTTCAGGAGTCTGTAGTCCTTGCTACTAAGAATTCCACCTGCCAATGGATAATTTTGGCATTTTCACTGCCTGCTTTAATAATCTACAATACTTCTGAATAATTAAAATGTAAACAATTTAGAATAAGTATCAGAAAACCATGCCTGATAGGACAAATATGGTCTTCTCCTTGTACTATAAAATAACATTTTATTGGAATACAGGGATTAGTTTACATGACTGCTTTCTGTTACAACTACAGAGCTGATTAGTTGTGACTAAGGCTTAATGGCCTTCAAAGCCTGAACTATTTTCCACTTGACTTTTTACTCTTTAGAGTTTGCTGCTTATGTCTTAGAATAAGAACAGCTTTTCCTTAGTTACGTACTATGCTAGGGGCTTCAAATTTATTTGCTGATTCTTGAAACAAGCTTGCAAAGTAGGCACTGTTAGTTTTCCTCTGTACAGTTGAAAGGATTAAGTTTAAATAAAGTGTAAGTAAATGGCTTATGGTCTCACAGTTGGTATGAAGTAGAGTTTAAATTTCAGGACAGATGTGTCACCCGACCACCACACTGTACTACTTTGTAGCTTTTTCCTATGTGGCCTTATATAACAACTATTTATTGAGCAGTGGACACATTGGAAGACCAGGGACTGGAAGAGATAGATGAATAAAATGGGGTCGTGGTCTCTAGAAGATTAAAGTGTAACGAAGGAGGCAGAGATGTACATAGGTCTTCCAGAAAATGCAATAACATAAGAGTAGTTCACTGTAATTTTTGAAGGGCTGAACAAGAAGGGGACTTTTTCTCACATACTTTTCTTCAGCCATTTCGAGACACCTGTATTTTCTTCATCTCTGTACTTATGTTCACAGTATGTACCCTGTGTGGAAAGCATAAGGCAATTGACTTTTTGGAGGGAGGGCTATACTGTATTTTGCTCAGTGAAGTCCAGTTTTGAGTGTGAGAGAACAGTATTAAGCCCTGTGGGTTTAGAAGTAACAAGTCTTCAGAAATAAAATGTCACTGGACTCAAAGATGAGTCACCTCATTTCCCAGATGTTTCCTGTCTTTGAAGAGACTCATGAGAATACTTTTTGAAGATTTAGTATTACTTAAAATTTTTATGATTATTTTCATTGTTACTTAATTGTAGTCTCAACGGAGGTGAATATTTGGCAATGTTTGGAGATCTGTGTGGTTCTTATAAGTGATCGTGTTGTGTGGTCCTAGTTGTTAGTGGCCAAGGATCACACATTTAAATCCTGCTAAACATTCTGCATTGCACAGCATAGCCCCACGCCCCTTCCCCTTCTCAATAAAGAATTATTTGTCCCAAAATGCAATAGCACTTTGTCTGAGAAACCCCAGATACCATGCTTTTCATTAAAATTTTCCAAACTCTCTAAAGAAAAGGCAACAGTTATATAAGACTTGTTTTTACTTAGTTAACATTTTTAAGAAAAATCAAGTAGTATCGTCCTTTGATTTATGTATGATTTTGAGTGCTTGACTCAGGTTTTTATAGTCTATGAAGTATTCTTAGTCTGAAGATTTTTTGCTGAGGGACCTGATTTGACGCACAGAACAACTTTCTTTATTTCCTACCCACCTTACACATTAACCTCATTGAACTTTAGCATTTTCTGCACTCTTAGTATTTACTTCCATGCCTTTTTCCAATGCTGTTCTTTCTGCTCATAATGCTCTCTTCCCTTTTATCCTTGACCTTGAAAAGTCTACAGACTTTGCAAGACTCCATTCTTCTCTAACTCGTATCATATGGCCTCCACAGGTTTTCTTAAGCAGTTTCATCTCTCTCCCATTTATTTGGCCCCAGGAGAAGATGTAGATATCAGGCACACCCATATGGTCCATCTCAGCCTTCTCTTCTGATAGATGGTCATTGCCTAAAGATGAAGCCAGAATGTGGATCCACTTGAGTTGACTGTAGCCTTCTTATCCAAAACAACAATAGCAATGAAAAATGACAACAACAACAGCAACAATAATAGGGTTTTCCTCAGCTAGATGCAGGCCCTAGGATCATGATGAACCCAGAGCACAGAGAGGCATGGATTGTTTAAGTAAGTGATGAAAAGGAATCTTCAGAAAAATATGTGAGAGCTGAAGATTTGTGAAGAAAAATATTTAGTTAGCCAGAGTGGAATATTTTGTTGGAGTAAAGTAACAGAATCCATGAAGATGAAGTGGAGATCCCCTTTTAAAAAATTCTCTCCTCATATTGTTTTGTAAAATGTCTTGGTGGATGGTACCTCTGCTCTTCACCCTTCCCCTGTGAGAATCCTTGTGTGTGTTCAGAGATGGGATTCATGTGGGTGTTGAGCGCTGCATAGTTTGGAAGATGAAAAAAGCAATTTAAAATGACAAGCTCATATAAAGGAAGGTTAGAGACTGAGGAGAGGAATACATAAGCTCTATCCTTAAAAACATCAATGAATTTCTCAGAAGGATGTAATGAACTTCCTTGTGCTGAGAAAGGGAAACAGGAATTACAGGTCACGGTCAATATATAGTCTGTCAGATTTCCATCTTTGCACTTTCGTTAATTATTTCCTTCCTTCCCATAATGATGATTTTTATGAAAAGTCTTTTAACAACAACAATAAAAGACATATGTACTGCCTTTTGGAATCTGAAGAATGGAAGATTCTCCTGAGACTCTACCTTACCTCAACCTTCATTTGAAACACAGAATAGCCCTACACAGAATTGTAGGTGACGGAAGATGAGAACTGGAGGTTGAATTCTGGGACCTTTGAGAATAAAATATTGCTTAGGCACAACTTAGGACTGAATTGTGATCCTTAGATTTCATTAGCAGACCGCATCCCTCATTCTAGATACAAGGAGTGCTTAAATACAGCCAGATGCTGTTTCTGCATTGTGTTTTCTTCCTTCACCTATAGCTTCTTTCCCCGAATTCAGATTTCTACATTCCTCTGGATCACTGTCTTGATATCACCTGGAGGACTCCTCAAACCAAATGTGTCTGAAACTCAACTCAATAACTACTCTACAGACCTACTCATCTGGTTGAAGACTTCACACATATAGACACCTAAGACAGACATCATATAAGAAATCTTATTTTCAAATCATAGAAAACACATAGTGAGACTCATCTCTGGCTCTCCAGGCCCATTTCTACTTCATCTCTATGCTCATCCCATGGTTATGCTAAGCTGCACAAAATCCTCTGCTCACCTTGTTATATTCCCTGCCTACAACAGGGTTCCTACCTTTATGAACCTGCCTCTTACTTGCAGCTTGATAACATCCTCTGTTGAATCACAGCTCAGCTTTAGTATGGTCTATTACTGATGCTCTTGTGGTCCCTTTTCTCCCTCGGCACATGATGCTGAAATTACTTCTCTGTGGGTCTATCCCTGCTCTGCCCTGCGAGTGCTCCTGGTCATCACCTAGCAAAACAATCACCTAGCAAAATAAGGTGTTTATTGGATGGAACAGGATTTCTTGCTGCACTGCCTTTCCAGGACTTCTTCAGATTTCTTCAAGATTGTTTTTATCGTACTGTTTTCCTCTGCACTTTCTGAGTACTTCTGTCCTTAGAGAACCTACAGAAGCAGAAAAATTAAATTACTACTGTATTTCCCAGAAGGACTCCACATTACGTAACTCCCTTCATCCAAAAAGTTCTCTAGACACTTTGCACAGCAAGGAGATTGTAATACCCTGCTGTGTGAGTGGGGAACTAGAGAAGAAAAATGAAGGTGAAGGAAGCAGCCTTCCCCTCAGTAACTTTATTGCTAGACCAAGAACTGCGAATTCTTTTCTTGATAATACCAGATAGCATCCCATAAAAATATAATGTAGCCCGTAGATCTGATTATCCAACTTAGGCTATAACAGATTTCCCCTTATTTGAAAGTCTCATAATGTTTTATATACATTTTTCATTTGTTTCAGCTACTGTCACTTGGACCACACACAATGGCTATCATATTTATCTTCTTTACTGATAGTGTTTTCTTTCGGAGGTACCCAGCAATTTGGTGATTTCTTTCAGAGGTACCCAGCCATGCTCCCCCACATTCTCCGTCACATTCTTCATTCTGTGGAGAGTACTCTTGACTCAGTGATCTCCATCTTAGTGTCCTCTGTTTTCCACTTCCACATCTAATTTGTTTTGAAAGACCTATAGACCCAGCACACAGTGTCATCCTGGAACTTTCATTTACCGCTCTGCTGTGTGATAGTGCCTTCTCCCTGGATCCCAGTTCTATGTTCTAATTTTGCTAGGATAATCATGTTTGCAATTGCTTAAGATCAACTATATGGAAGTGATGGTGAACCTTTTAGAGACTGAATAAACTGCAATCCAAAATGCACTTATTTATTACAAAGTGCCCACACTGATATTAAATATGAATAATGAGGTTTTAGTTTAGAAAAAACAATTTACTCTAGGCTCATATGCTGTGTATTCCACTATTGCAGAAGTGCCATAGGTTCACTGTATGGGAATTTCAGAGTCCTTGTTATCTTCAAGTGTGTTTTCTAAACCTCATGCAATGTCAATTTTTTGGATGAGTAAAAGTTTCTAGTTTTAAAGTGATCTCATAATTTATAGGCATTGCTCTATTGTTATGGTTTAGATCTAAATTGTCCCATGTCATTGTATATGGAAGGTATTTAACTTTCTAAATCTACTATGAGTTCATAGCTGAATATTCTGTTGGGAGATGGAGCTTGATTATGGGAAGCAGGTCACTGGGGGCATGCATTGAGAGGGTATATCTCTCTCCTTTTCTCTTTGGTTCCTGGCCACTATGATGTGAGCAATATTTTCTCCACTATGCCGTTTCACCATGCCCTTTCTGCCTTGTGACATGTTGATCATGGACTGAACCCACTGAAAATGTGAGCCAAAATAAACTTCTTTTGTTTTTGTTTTGTTTTTTTGGTACCAGGGATCGAACTCACAACCTCATGCTTGCCAGGCAGTCACTTACGCCATTGAGCTAAAGCCCCAGCCCCCAGAATAAACTTCTTTAACTTGCAGATATTGAGTATTGTGTCTCAGCAATGGTAAAGTAACTGATATGTCTATTACAGCCTAACATTTAGCATTGTTGTTTAGAGCCCTCACACCATTCTGTTTCTTAAAGCTGTTTTCTATGATCGGTTAGGGCTAAGAATCATCTCTTTACCCCTGTCAATCTGTAATTCCACATCTCACTATGCCATACAAAACATTTATCCATTGTTCTGAACACTGTCAGTCTTTCAAAATAAAAACTTACATTCTGAAAAAAATTATTTCTTTGGTAGTTTTCTACCCTTCATTTTTTAAATTATTTTTTGAAGATACCTTGATTTGGTATAAATTTGCACCGGGGATTGAACTCATGACCTTGTGCTTGCCGGGCAGGCGCTTAGACCGCTGAGCTAGATCCCCAGCCCTGTTTTTGAGACAGGGTCTCACTATGCCATTCAGGCTGGCCTTGAGCTCACTTTGTAGCCCAGACTGGTCTTGAACTCACAATGATCCGCCTGTCTCAGCCTCCCGAGTGCTGGAATTACAGGTGTGAACCACCACGCCCGTCATTGGTATAAATTTCTGAACGAAGTTTGCAAACCTGATTTTTCATATATACTGAGCATTTTGTAGTTTTCATTTTATTCAGCATATTTTCTTGACTTGATTTACCGTTCTTTTATTATAATTTTGGATTTCAAGAATCATAGTTTTAATTTCAAAGAGCTTTTTTGTATAATTTAATTATTGTTTTTCAGAGCATCTTGTTCTTAGTTAAAAATGTAATAGCATTTTGGAGTATATCAATTCATTTTTCAATAGTTTATTTTTTGTTTCTGATAACATATTTCATGCGAGTTATTTTTTAGTCCATTTTTGTCTTCTTTTGAAATTCCTTTTAAACGTCTGTTGATCCTTTGCAGACTACTCATGCAGGAGGAAGAACTTCAAAAACAGATACTAACAGATATTATACAAGATAGGTTTGCTGTAGCATAACACTGATTTTGTGAGAAAAGTGTAGAAATGTGGGTCTGTTAGAATATTTTATTGATAAATTATTAATTTTAATTTTA
This sequence comes from Cuniculus paca, assembly GCA_004365215.1. Taxonomy (NCBI): domain Eukaryota; kingdom Metazoa; phylum Chordata; class Mammalia; order Rodentia; family Cuniculidae; genus Cuniculus; species Cuniculus paca. The sequence goes on from RJWT010034772.1 coordinate 10,311, forward strand.
TGAGTCTTATTATATTAAACATTGAGTACTTAATTTTAGTATATGTGCTGTCGAAGTGAGCATAACAATTAGTACATAACAGGAAAATATTGCAAAAATTAAATATTGGATTTTTAATATTTATTGTTTATAAAAAAGCATCAAAATTTTCAATATTGACTATTTTTTGGTGTACAAAGTCTAAAAAAGAACAATACAAATAAATTCTCATATGAACTACAATGACAATGCCAGTAGCACTTTACAAAACAAAATCTATAGTTAAGGGATCATATTCAAGGCAGTCTGCACACATGACAACAGCATGTTCCATACACACACATTGCTTACACTCACAGCACATGTATTTTGCTTTCCTGGCTTTTTTGTAGGACATACTTGGCATCTCAGTGGTCTTGCTGTTTTGTCAGGAGGTTCTTATTATGTTATACAGTGTGTAGTTGACAGGAACATAAAATGTTGATAAAATAACATGTACATTCTAAATATGTGTTGAGCATTTAGAATAGACATCCATATTTTCACATCAGCTGTCTACATGCTTACAAAACCTAAAAGATACTGTGAGAAATAAATTCCAATATGAACTACAGTGAAAATACCAATAGAACTCTACAAAGAAAATAAACTTTACTTCAATCGTCACACCCAAGGCAGTCTTCACACTTGACAACTGTATGTTAGATGCACAAGTATCACTTACACTGATTACAGGTATGTTTTGTTTTCCTTTCCTTTCTTGTAGGGGACAGTTGACATCTTTTTGGTGTTCCTGTAGATGTAGTAGGTCTTTGGGGTGCTGTACCTACCTGTTCACCTGTCAGTTCACTGTGTGCTCTCCAGTTATTTTGCATGGTTCCTTGGACAGAAACATTTTGTTTTTCCTCTGTTGTAAATGATCTCTTATAAGTTCCAGTCCAAATCCTCTAAGAAAATTTCTCCATGATATTTTACACTTGTTAGTTTCTTTGTAAACTATCAAACTATTTATGCCACACATGCTTATGATCGAGTAAAATATAACCATTGATCATTGCTTTATCTTTCAAGTGACATCACAGTTGCTGTATCACTCATTAATAGCATCTACTCTAACTTTGGTTTTGTTGTAGGAAGTTTCTATCTCAGCTTCTGTTTTGTTGAGGTTTCCCTATCAATATTTCCATCATGGTGCAATGTTGACAGCAGTATCAGTTTGCTTTTCTTTTTTTTTTTTGCGGCACCAGGGATTGAACTCACGACCTTGCGCTTACCAGGCAGGTACTTAGACTGCTGAGCTAGATCCCCAGCCCTAGTGTTTTTGAGACAGGGTCTATGCCATTCAGGCTGGCCTTGAGCTCACTTTGTAGCCCAGGCTGGTCTTGAACTCACAACGATCTGCCTATCTCAGCCTCCCGAGTGCTGGGTTAGCAAATATAACATTAATTTGAAACTGGTGAACCAGTTTTCAGATGACACATTCTGATTAGTTTGGGAGTTGGGAGCAACAAGGCTGTTCATGACATCATTTGGTTTATTACTATATGAATAAGAACCTGATGACTGAGTTCCAGGATAAATGTCTACATTGAAAGTGTGATAAGCCTTTGCATCTACAGGGGCATAAATTTTTATGCCATATTTTGACCCATTGCTCTCCCATAAGTCTTGTACATTCCTATGATTACCATGAGAAATCCTTGGTATGTACAGCAGGCCTATGAATGCTTTCACTTCAGCAAATGAGATGTCATAATAAATACATTTTCGAATATGGCTATTGTTGTATATAAACATGTTATTTGCATTTCAGCCTTTATGTATTACACAGCATCTTCTAACATTTCATCTGTTACAATTTCCAATATTGAATGGCAATGCTAGCATTCTGTTCAATACATTTCACTCCTGCCAAGACCCTGACTATATTTTGGGACCTACTTCTAACATTTAATTGTTCTATTTGGTTGCATGGTCATTTTGCAACATTTCAACTAATCAAACATGTACTCATGTTTCTGTTTTCCTCATCATCTGAATCAAAGAGATGTGCATTCCCTGTGTCTGTATCAGTTGATTCTTGGTCCATGTCACTGTCACAGGAACTTTGTCCCACATGCCAATATCAAAGTCATTGCCACCATCATCAGCAGCAGCATCATTATCATCATCTACCCACACCACTCTTCTGTTATGAAAACGTATACTTTACCTTAATGGATCATCTTCATCATCCATGCATGAATAATCTGCTGATTTACTTTTGACCTCCTCCAAAACTTGCAAATTTAGTTTGCCATTTCCATTGCACAGCATTGAACTACTTCTACCAGAAAAACCAAAAGAAAACTTTTTTTTTTTAACAAATCCTGCAGTAATGTGGTTCTATTGGACCCTCTGTAATGCTTGGGTAAACATATGCAAAATGAGTTAGATGGAGCATAATGTGGGCAAAAATCCCACTTTGCTGCTTTTACACACGTTCATGCTCCTTGCCATTCATCATACCAAGTGGATAATCACATAGATTGCTTTCTGCATTCCCTCAGGGGAAAGTACTGAGAGAAGCAGCAGGCTACTATTATGCTAAAGTACAAATTTAAAGTAGAAAAGTAAGGGTTGGGCCCACTGGACCCAGTGTTATGCTCTGTGGGCTTGGTGTTGATTGTTGACAAACAGGTTTCACATTAGGTTGGTAGACATTGGCAATTTACAAATGCCAGTTGTTGGGGCTTCTTTCTCTAAAGAAAAAAATCTTCTCTCCTGTTTAAGTCTAGGTATGCCAGAATTCTGAGGGAGGAGGGCATGCTCAGCTGCCCTATTGGAAGACTTCAGTTGGCTTTTCTCAGCTCCACACTCCTTGACAGGTACATTATTTGGTGTCTGTTGGAGTCTCCTATCACTTTTCTTCAGTTTGTTCAGAGGAAAATCAACTGTTTGACTCAGGATATAGACATCCCACTTGTATATGTGGAAAATGGAGTAAGAATAGAGTTGATATCCATATTATCAAGTTCATCCATTATTCTACTTTAGCTACTTCTTGTATATGAGTTTTGTAGCTCTTAGTCTGGTGGACATTAATTGAATTTTTTATTGTCCATATCAATCTCTTAGACAACCTTGCTATCTACATAGTAGTAAATCATTACTTCTCCATTACTTTCAAATTTCTAAACATGTGGTGAAATCTTGATTGCTAATGCACATTTTCTCATTCTTTTAATTCTTGAAATTATATTTGAAATATTTCATTTTTTAAAAATCATGTTTGCAGAATTGTGGTAGGGAAAGCAAGTGAACACATTTTTTGTATTGCC
>RJWT010034773.1:0-13607 GCA_004365215.1 Cuniculus paca
CTGACAGCCTCTTGACCCTGTATGCAAATGCCACATGTATGTGAATGTGTGCACCGTTCCTCACAGGTGGTTAGTATATTGTTTTCTTCAGATTCTTAAAGCTCCCAAAAGCTTAGGACTTAAGAATGCAGCTTCTCAGGTGAACTGTTGTCTGGAATGGCATTTTATTTCTCTTGAGAAGATATCATCACGACAAGAAATTATACTGAGAATAGCAACAATAATGGTAATAGTTAATACATAAGGCATTTATGACCTTTCAGGTACCGTACAGATCATTTTACATATGTTAGCTCACTTAATAATGTGCCTGTAATTGTCAAAAACAAAACAGAATATTGAGCCATGATGAATAGTACTCTTTCACAGTGGATTCAATCGAGGAGGATATTTGAGGCCTTTTTTTCCTCTGTCTTGAATGTCAACCCTTTTCAATGTTTATATACCCTACCTATTAGTTTTCTGTGTAGCATAACAGATTAGCACAAACTTAACCCACTCCTTCCATGTCTGTTATTTCATGGCTTCTGTGGATCAGGGACCCAGGAACAGCTTCTTCAGGTCCTCTGTTAAGGACTTATGAGCAGAGTGTTAGCTGGGTTACGGTCATCTGAGGCTCACCTGGAGTAAGATTTGCCCACATGCACTCTGACCACTGGCAGAGTCCACTTTCCCCTGTTTTCACTGACTGTTGGTTGGACGCTGCTATTGGCTCCTAAAGGCTGCCCACAGTTCCTTGCTCCATGGTCCTCCTATAAATAGCAGTTTCCTTCTTACTTCGAGTCAGCAAAGGAGCTTCTTTTTCCTGTCTGAGAAGATAACATCTTAGGAGTGTAACATAGCATGATCACAGGAGTAACTTCCTGAATTTAGAATGCAACCAAATCAAGGGAGTGGTGCCTCATTACTTGTGACATATTCTGTTGATCAGAAGACATATATTCCACTCAACTCAAGGAGAGAGGGTAATATGAGGATAGGATTTATTGGAGTCACTTTGGAGTGTATTTATTGGTTAATACTATAAGTGCATAGTAGGCACTCAAAAACTGTCAGTTGAGGGCACACTATGTGCTGGTGGTTTTAATTGCTTGAAATACATCAGGGAGCATCATTTTCCTTTGCAGTGCTTGCTTCTTGTTCAAAAGAAGCACTATCTGCTCTCCAGATGTGTTTTGCACACCCTTGCTGCTGCGTTTTTGCTCCCAGCTGTGCTCCCAGCTTGAGGTCCCTTCCCATGTCCTCCCCATCTGTTACTGTCCTCATCAGACTCAAAAGCTCAGCTCAAATGCTCTGGTTTTCCTGAAACCTTTCCCAATCCCTTTACCATTGTGGGTGGCATGGAAGCATTGGTTGTACCTCTCCTATAGCAAGTATTTAATTCTGAATTGCATTATAGTTGCTTGTATAAATATCTGTCTACTTCATCAAAGGAATTATTATGTCTTATGTATTGTCAAAAAAGTTTATTTATTTATTTATTTATTTATTTATTTTTGCCTTGGCCCATTGTCTTCACAAGGGAAGTACTACCATAAATGCATGTTTACTGAATGAAGTTCTCCCAAATAACTGCTTCAACTTTTAAATGTTTTTCTTTTTTTTGCCAGAAATGCAAATAATCAACAATGCATCCTTCACATAGATTTCAGCTCCTGTTTTTAAAATGGGGACAGAAGAGTTGCCTGGGGCTCCTTCCGTTTCTCTTCCCTGCAGTCCCAATGAACACAGCAACAACAACGGAATCATCCAGGGCCTTGTGAGCTTCCCTTGAAGACTGGGAGGTAAATGCTGAGAGTAGTGTGGAGCTCTTAGTGAGGTTTTGTGCCTCACTCGCCCTGCATTTCCTTGCTGCCATTTCGATGCCTAAGGCACGGCTTACAGTGGAACAATCAGTCCTGGTCTTGCTGAAAAACTAAAACAAAACAAAGAAAACCAAACAAAAAACCAATCAACCAACCAACCAACCAAACAAACAAATAAACAAAAAAAAAACACCCCACATTGAGACTGATGGTGGGCTGGCTTTCCAGCCATTAGAAGGGGCTTCCGGTAGGGGCTGCCATCCCAACAGCAGTTTATGTGCACTTGTTCAACGTGAAATTGCATTTCATTCTCCCACATTACTGGTTGGATGGCAGAAATGGTTTGACATTTGTTTGTTTAGCTCAGTGTAAGGTAATAAACAGCTTCATCATGCAACCAATTTAAATAACTACTGTTCATTTTTTTTTTGAGGGAGGATGCTGTTAGCATGGCATCAATAAAATATAATCCAAATGGTATTTTCTGATGTGATGTTGCATTTCTTTCTCTTTTCCCTGAGGCTAATTACCTCTTGGAGTAACATAAAAAAATTAAAAAGCAGAGGAAAGGGAACTTCAGGTAAAGCAGCAAGAAATATTCCTGACATTGGACTCCGCAAAGGGTCCAGCATTGATTTCTCATGTTTAAGATGATAGTGAGCCAGATATTGCAGAGCTGGAAAAGAAAATAATCCATGTTAGCAGAATGGTCCTTTGTGGATATTGTGGATGTGATATAGTTATTGTCTATTGTGGGAAAGATTGCTAGCTATCCTGGCAGTTGCTCCGTCTTTTTACCTCTTCTACTTTACCCACAGAGCCCCTTTCTGAGCCCCTCATGAATGAAAGAAACCCTAATATCAAAACTGTGATTCCTACAAAGCAACATCAAACACACTGGGGATTTGTGACTCATCCAGTGGATAATGCTTTAGTTAGGTGGCTCTGAAGAGATGGACCGTGCTCCACGAGAAGAAAAGAATTGGTCTCGACTGGAGCATGATCACTTGGCCGCATGAGAGGATTTCAAAGGTTGGTGAAGGCTGATGGGGGCCCTTCGGGAAGTTCTGAGAATAAGTGAAACTACAGACAAGTTCCAAGCTTTGTCTGAAGTGAACCATTCACTGTTTAAAAAAATAACAATAGATAACCAATGAAACATGTATCCTATGGAGTTAAAGACTGGTCAGTATCAGAGAACAGATGGAGATTTTCACTGGACATCTTACTTGCACATTGTTGTTACACAATGTTTTAAAAGTTCCTGTGGTTGATCCAGACATAACAGGAACAGAATTTGAGTTGAGGAAGGGAACAGCCCTAAATTTGGGTGGGAGTTATCATCGGTTTACACAGTGAATTTTCATTCAGAAATATTTCACAGTGTCTATGTGTGTATATTTTCATTACAAGTGGCCGTGGATATTCAGCTAAATAGGGAAGTCTAAGGATTTGAAAAGATGGAGAGGAAGAGTTGCTTTCTGACCCTCGTAAGGAGTCCTCATCACTTTCCATTCACCCTTCACACATTCAAAAAACACCTAGAATTACCTCGGTACTCTGTCCCTGAATGAAGTTAACCCCATCTCAACTTCTGAAGTTTTAAGTATAGTAACTCTGAAACGATGATGAGAATGTCCCCATAACCCCAAACTATGGTTCATGAAATCCATAATTGTTTTGGGGATTAAATGAAGTAATAGAAGCTGAGCATGGTGGTGCACACCTGTAATCCCAACACTCAGGAGGCTGAGGCAGGAGGACTGCCATGAGTTCAAGGCCAGCCTGAGCTACATAGTGAGACCCTGTCTCAAACAAAACAAAACACAAAATACCAAACAAAAAAAGAAAACAAAAAAGAAATAACAGATATTAATTTCTTAGTAGTTTTATTACTAATTTAATTTTTGATTATTGGTAATGGGCTAGTCCTCACCTGGGTCTGACCCTAACCTGGCTGTCTCCAGTGTGCAGACAGCCAGTTTGGATTCTTTCACCCTTGATTCTATAAACAGCCACTAGGGCTTTTCCCCTTCTGGTCCTGTAAGCCTACCTAATAAATCCCTTACACAGTTATGCTTAATTTTATGTTGATTCTCTTCCTCTAGCAAATGCTAATACAGTAAGTAATTTAAAAACAATGCAGATTTGCTATCTTATATGTCTGTTGGTTAGAAGTTCACGTGGGTTCACAGGGCCGAGACTAAGGTGTCATTAGACTGCCTTCCTTTGGGAACTCAGAGGAGATCCCATTTCCCTTGCCCCATCCAGCTTCTAGAGACTATCTACATCCCTTGGGTAGTGGCCCCTTTTCTATACTCAAAGCCAGCAGTGTGGATCAAACCTCTTTTACATTTTGAATCTCTCCTGTCTCTTCTGTCATCACACCTTTCTGGTCAATTGTTCTTTCTCCTTCTTTCACTTCTAAGGGCCTCTGTGATTACACTGAGCCCACCCAGATAATCCAGGATAATCTACCCCTTTTAGGGTCAGATAATTAGCGAACATAATTCCTCCTATAAACCTGAATTTCCTGTAATGTAATATAATGAATTGCCATGTAATGTAACATATTTAAAGGTGTTCCAGGAATTGTGACACAGATCCCTTTGTGGGGCTACTACTTTTCTTGCCAAAGTCCCCATCACAATAACAAAAATGTCAACCACTTCAAATATCGTGGTTCTGAGAAGCCCTACACCAGAGAAAGCTTCCTAGCCCTAGAAGATAGGTCCGTCATTCAGCATGAATAGCAGAGGAGATAAGCCACTTTAAACCTGACTCACATTTAATAATTTGGGCGATTTGCATTAACAGCTACTGCTAGGTAAGACTGCTTATCCACTGATGGCCAAGATATGATGATAACCAGGTCCACGTGGCAAGGAAGTGGAAAACCTCCTCTTAAATAAATAAAGCAGCAGCTTCTGGTAACAAACATATGAAACGGAATATTCATCTTTTCTTCAATGGGAATAACACATGACAAAAGAGAAGCTTTCTTCACATTGTTTGTTTATAGAAAATTCATCTCCACTGAGGCCTTATGTTAAATTTGCTCTCTGATGTTAGCATTTCCAGGATGCACAGGGCCACTGGAGTATGTTCTTATGATCTTACCATTTATTTACCTTGATACAAAACTCCAATTACTGTCAGAGTTGCTTCTTGTTAAATATGGTAAGATCTCCAGCCTCTGAGAGTGTGAATATGTATTTGATTCTCTGGGGTTATGCCCAGATGGAAGTTAAGGAATAAGAGTTCTGGGGACATGGGTGCAAATTAATTAAATATCTAAAGACAACAGTGGAGGAAGCTTGGGCTTTTGAGAACTGGCTGGAGTTTAGGGAGAAAGGATTGCTAGAATGAGACTGTGAAGTTGGTTTAGCTTCCACAGAAACCTCTTTTCCTGGTATTGCATGCGGTATGTGCATTTGTATGAGTGTGTGCATGCATGTGTGTGTGTGTGTGTGTGTATACCCATGTATACAAGGTTGCTCATTCATTCTGAGTGTTACTGTGACTTTGTGTTGCTTTCCAATACCTTTCAACACCCAAATCAACTCTTTTGGATTATCGGAAATCAGGAATCAGAATATAACACATAACTTCCAATGACGTTGGGAGAGACTAGTCTCCAGATAAAATGTTGGAATTCTCCTGATGTATTCAAACTGTCATATTTAGTTACTAGCTTTTCTGGGGTAATCTAACTCTATTTTATTCATAGGCTAGTCTAAAAATACAATCAAAGGACACCTACTGGCTACAAGCGACTTTGCTCATGTCTAATAGGGCTGCAAAGAATGGTTTGAATTTAGTGCAGATGCAGGAAAATATGTGCTGTCATCAAGAGCCTATCACACTTTCAACTTATAAAATATCTTGACTGGAGTCTGGCCAGAGTGGGTATGAGGTAGGAGCTTTAGTGAGGATGAAAGTATTGGGTCAGATGAAGTAAGGACCGAAGGAGACTTTAAGTAGACTGGAAAGTGAGCAGAATAGGATACTATTATTTTTGGCTCAATAAGTAGAAAAATATTACCGTGCTTGTCTCTTCTTCCAGATTTTGACTTGCATTTAGTCTCCATTTAGGGCTGTGCACACACAAACACACACACACACACACACACACACACACACACACACACACACACACTTTGTTCTGGCAGCCACAGAGGTCTGCTTGGGGAAGAGCTGGGATTCTCTGGTCCTGAATGTGAAAAGGAAATGAGTGCTTCACTGTTGTTGCTATGCTGGGGAATTTTCTGGGGAAACATTTCCATTCCTTCATAGAAATCTGTTCTATTCTAGGGCCTAAGAGAACGATCATTTCCTAGGTATAAAGCACATGCCCGCAGCAGCTCTGTTATACTTTATCACCCCAGAGCATATAAACAATTTGATTTGGAAAGCCAGTTAAGTTCTTCTTTTGCATTCCATCTCATCGGCTGTGTAAGCTGTTTTGTCATTCTTCTCTGCTATAGAGAAGATGAAAGCAATGCGTTTTCAGTCATGGGGTAATACGTTTTCAGCCTTACCCGAAGAAACTACATTTTGTGTGATAGTAATTAGCTCAGAGGTGTTGTAATATGTCAAAACTCCAAAGACATCCCAAGACTCAAATGTAATATGGGTGGAAAAACTTAAACAACAAACAAACAATGCCATAAAAATCAAGGCATCGTGTAGTGCAGTAGTTTCAAACTTAAGTGTAATTCAGAAATTTCTGGAAGGCTTATTAGATCACAGACTGGTGAGTTTAAACTTGAGTCTTTCTGATTCAGGTCCCAGAATTTGCATTTCTAACAAGTTTCCAGAGCATACAAATGTTGTCCTTGGTTGGGGAACTGTCTTTGAAAACCACTGACTTAGTGAAGTGGACCTAGACTGCAAATTTGGCCTCCACCGTCCCAACTGTTTGACATCAGGCAAGTTCTTTAATCGCTTGCTACCGAAAGGGTGGTCCTTGGACCAGTGTCACCAGGGAGTTTGAAGTCTTGGATCTTGGTCCCATTAGACTTACTGAATCAGTATTTATATCTTAACAATATCCCCAAGTCATTTGTATACACATTAAATTGTGTAAACAGTGACCCTCATTTCCTCTTCTGTAAAATGGGAATAGTACTTATTTCCCAGGGGGGTTGTTAAGTCAAATGCATGTCAAAGGCTTTAGCAGTAGTGCCTGGCATAAAACGTACACTCAGTAAATGCTGCCAGTCACAGTTCTCAAGCAGATTTTGAATGGGAAAGCAAAACATTTCTTTCCTTACAGTAGTGTGCTAATTAAAGGTTGAAGTTGTGTATTTACACTCTATTTCCACTTTTTAAATATTTCTTTTGCTTGGGTAGGCTTCTAGGTCCTTGGAAATATAAGTGCTAATTGACTATGGTGGGATCAAGGGCAATAGGTTTCCCATTGTACCTACTCATTATACATGTCTTCAATTAAAGTATCTTCAATTATCTTCAGAAAGTATAGAAAGCAAAATTAGCACTGAATTGAAAGATATGTGTCTAGTACTTTGTAAGGAGCTATAGGAGTTCTTGAAATCAGTTAGATTTCATTAGGGCATGAACACTGAAAAGACTTGGGAATTGGCGGTAGATGCCTCCCTTCATTTTTCGAGTTCCTTCTAATTCAGTTCTGAAATTATTTTCAGAATTGTGTAAAATTACTTTTCCCAAAATGATCCAGAAACTCTTGGTGTGCCTTCAGAATCCTTCTGAGGAACGAAGCATTTCAGCTTTTCCTGAGGTGGCTCAGTGCTCTGACTTCTGAGGACCTGCCCCAGCTCAGCCGTGGGCCTTGAATACTTTCCATTGCCCCTAGGATCTGTCTCCAAATAGCAGAAGCTCCACCGTGGAGTCATGGGGATCCCCCTGACCCTGCAATTCATGGGCTTGGTGCCTGGTCTAGAAGTAACATTATGCAACTTTGAGAAAGTCATCGTTTACTTTCAATTCCAGTTTCCTCATCCTTACATGGAAATCTTCATATTTTTCTCGCATCTCTCCCCAGGTTTTTGTGGAGAGCAAATAAAATATACAGACACATTGAAGAACAACAGCATTGCTTTTTTATTCTCACTATTTGGACAGAACCCTGATGTGAGAGCAGAGCTGGCCTCCGGGTGCATTGAGTTACAATGATATGAGCGGTCTACTCACCTAAGCTCAGATTGAGCAGGTCTTTTTGAGAGGGTTTGTGAAGACAGCGATCCATAAATGTCAGGCCTACATGCCCAAGACGAAGGTCTGGGCTGTCTTTCTAGCATCTGTAGTCTGGGGGCTGACAACCTCCTTTCAATGTCCAGTGGGTAAAACACTGCTGAGAGAAGCCCCAGGCAATGACAGCTGTGGCCAATCTTGCAGAGATGGAAGCTGATTGCTTCATTGGATGAGCAGCAACTTTGTTCTAATCTCCCCCTGGGTGATGTCTGTTACCTGCCAAGCCCTGGCTGCATCCCGAATGCCTTAGCAGGCTGTCCCATAGGGAGGGTTATAAGGGGTTAAACAAAATGTCATACTTAATTTTAATAAATCTATGCCCTGGGCCTAGGTCATCCTTTTTCTATCCAAGGTCCCCATCAGATGCCTTGCATCTTTAAAGGATTGAGGGATTCTTTTACCAGGAAGCTCCTAGATGCTATTTAGATCCATTAGCTAACAAACAGTATTGGGCTGAAGTCTGCCCTCATCTGTGGCATCTGCTACATAGACTCCAGGCTCGGCTACTGGCTTCCTATGCGAGTTCTCCTCTTTGACTTTCCTCCTCTTGGCTTCATCTACCCGTTTGGATAAAAACTCAGGTTTCCTTCTTTCTTGCCTTCTATCTGTGCTGCTGACTGTCTCTTGCTCCTTTGCTGATTCAGATTCCCAGGGTCAACCTTTTTATCTGTGATCTCAACATTTTCCCAACCTCCTATGCTGCAGACAGTGAGAAACAAAAATCTGCTTGATAAAATTCCCTTACGGTTTGGTTTTTGTGTACTGTGTGGTCTTGCCTGTGTACCAGGCTAGGGTTCGGAGCTGAGAAGAATGAAACCAGAGGCAAGTGTAGATCAGTCCAGAGGTGATGTGTCCCACTGCCACCAATGTCCTGCACAGTGGTGGCTTTTCTCTGTTGTGATAGGGCACAGGAAACTATTCCTGGAAGCTCTGCATGGATGGTTTGAAGCCACCTAATGCCTAGTAATAAATCACTTTGTGTTGAAACTAGCGAGTGCTTTGTGTTGGCTGCTGCTGAATCCTAATACACTGACTGGACACTTGCCATTCTCACTGAATAATGTAATTGACCACATTTCCTAACTGTACTGTTGGCCAGGCTGACAGTTATGCTACTAGAGTCATTGTACCTGATATCCCAGTCTGACAAGGTCTTCCTTATGCCTTTCTGCCTGGCACATATGTTGGCACAAAAATTGATGCTACCACAGCTCATCATCACATGTGCTGCAGCTTGAACATCAAAAAATGCTTCTAAACTAGAATTGCTTAAGTCAGGATGTAGAAGGATGGGTTATGAATGAATTTGTATAGCTTTAATCTTGTGCTGATTCCTCAAATGCTTTGGTGTTTAAGGTTAATCAGAAGTTCTTCAGGCCTTCTATTTTGAGTGTGACATGTACCTTTCATTTTGAAATTTGTAATTTTCTAGATGTTAATAAATAGAATACTTTAGGAAATCCTTTTGGAAGAATTGAACTTATGTGCAAAAGATAAGAAACCTTTATAAATAAAATGACATTATAGTAATCATGAATATCAAGCAACATTCCGAGTCACACTGAAGACTCTGACTTACTCTTTAGAACTGTGGGTTTTTCTGGTGGATTCTGTGTCATTGGTTTTCATTGAGTCCATCTCAGAGTGAACAGCTAGACTTATTCTTCACTCACTACAAATGCTGAGAACCAGGGACTGCTTGAAGTTACTGAGACTTTCTGCTATCTGAATGGTAGAAATGGTAGTTGTAAGGCCAGTACAGATTTTATTCTTTGAGTGTGTGACAGACATGTGTATAATCCCAGATAGGCTTTTCCTCTCCATCACTAAACCAGTGTGAAGGTACAAAACATCACAGAAGAGTACAAGTGTCCATCAAAGTCTGAGTGATTGGAAAGGGTGTCTGTGATAATAGGTCTTGGATAGGGAAGGAGTTTTATATATGTAAAATGCACACACACACACACACACACACACACACACAGACTAATTGTTCTTTCCAAGGGCAATTAGTCTTTTCCTTTGACCACAATCCCTTCCTGGAAACTCTATCATAAAGTAGTCACACTTTCCCATAAGAACAATGTCATAAATGGGCATTGCAATCCTGACCAAGAACTTGCCATTAAATAAAACATAGATGTGACAAAAATATGTCATAAAAGCAAAAATGCAACAGCTCTAAACCTTTGCAATAATTTCAAAGAATAAAATCATGCTGTCTTGTAAATGGGCTTGAATATACTGTACACATTGATTATATGAGAAATCTCAATGAACTATTAAGTTTATATAATGTAAAAAGTACAAATCTAGTGCATCATAAATTTGACCTAAAATAATTTTCTAACTATAACAAACATTAAATATTTAATTAAGAATCATTTTAATTGCCTTCTTGGAAGTGAGGAGGATATTTTAATAAAATTTAAATGGCCTGGGTTCCTAAAAAGAGACAATTACAGGCTTTTGTGTTAGCTCACTAAGCTTCCCATTAACCAGTAGAGGCATTATGGATGGTATCCCAGTGACCTTGATGCAATAGCCTCTGGGAACAGTTATTGTCATTAACATACTTCAAACTACTGAATGGGGAAATATGGATATATAGGTTTATTCTATGGAATGCCCAGTGATGGAAGAGTTGAGGGCTGGGGACTGTGTCAGTATAGTTTTAGACTTCGGCTTACTATAAACTTCATTGCACCTCCCTTTAACAATACATTTTATGTTTATCCAATGGCTTAATGCTTAATACCTTGGAAAGCACGCATACACATTCAGTAAGCTTATGGTGTTCTTCAGCTTCCTTTAGGAGAGTAAGTTCAAAAGCCTGGAACAGCTTTGGCATTATTTTCTTAATAAAGTAAAGTTTAAAACAATTACAGAAAATATGTTGATTCATTTCTCTTAAATATAATGGTTGAGTATATGTTGTAGCGATGTTGTGCTTGTGGTTCATTGCCTCTGGTGCTTAAGGAATTGGCTGTGATTGGTGCTCAGTAAATATTCACTGAAAGAAAGAAAGAGACAGAAAAGAAGGAAGATTTGCTTCAGTATGCATTTTAATGACCAGGGTCTTGAGGAAAAAAACTTTACCTTGCTTGCAGAGAGGATGCCTTGATGAGGTGAGGAAAACTGGAAGCCCAGGAGTGGCTCAGAAGAGTCTACCTCACAGAAGAATAAGTGGTGAGATTCTGCAAGGTGAATACATGGGAGATCTGCTTGATGGAGTCCAGGGTCAGGCAGTTTAAGAATATTATTTAAGAAATTAGGAAAGATATTCATCCCTGCCTCTGCTTTCTGACGCATTCTCCCCAATCTTTCTCATCAAACTTGAATATTTTCCTACTTTGATTTTTTTTTTTTTGGTTAAAGGCTAAAATCTTCGCTCCTTGGACATCTTGTGTACAAGAAATACACATCTGAGCAAATTTGGACCCTTGTCATTGCTGTCATCCTGTGCTTGTACTCTGGAGAAAGGAATTCAATACCCAGAGTCTTTGCTAGAAGCAATTTTCTCAAGAGTTGTACATATCTGAAATTATATACTTTTGGACAAAAGCATTTACTCTTTGTACCAGCAGTGCTTTCAACACATGTGAAGGGTAGATGTTATGGTAAAAGGTTAGCTCTGGGGAAGGTGGCAGGAAAGGTATAGGGCATTTCTTAAGATAGAGTTTTCAGTGCACTACCCAGACAGACTCAGATAAACTGGGAAATTGTCACTGTAGGAAGGGATGCTTTAAATGCTGTGCAGTTGTGGAAAACATCATAATAAAACTGATGTGTAGTATGTAGAAAATGTATGAGCCAGTGTCAATTTTTTAGGGCCATTTCAACACACAACAATATCATCTTTGCATTAACTTGTTTCAACAATGAGAGTCAATACACTTATAATGTTGTACTATTTAAAATAGTTTTCGTTAACAGGTTTGTGAAAGTATTTACTGTTGAATCCATGAGCTACTTATATCCAGATAATTAATATTAATTAATGTAAAATAAATATATGAGTGGCAGTGGCTGTTGTCCAGAAATTACAATCCTAGTTAGACTCACTGAAAATGAACTCGACCAGTTTCCCAGGAAGCTCCCTTTGTGTCTTTGTCATTAACTGTGTTTAAATAGTTATCTAGTTTCATGCTTAAGAATATATTATAGAGGGAGAAGCATATATTTAACCAATGTGTAGATATTGGTTTGATGAAGGGTAGCCATGTAACAAGATATTTGAAAATATTAACATTCCAAAGACATAGTCAAGCAAATATTCCATTCACTAGTATGGGCATTTTGAATTACTTAAAAATAGTTGGATTTTATGGTCAATTGGCTATAACTGTGTTACTGGTAATAAATTGTAAATCTTAATGTATCACCTTTTAAGATCATCAGGGATGATATTTTAAGGCAAGAAGAAAATGTAAGAATTTACACAGCATTCCACTTCATTGTAATTGTTATTAATAAATTAGCAAGGAAGAGGAGCAAAAGGATGAATTGCTGGAATTCATTAAATTGAGGATAATTCTCTCTGTGCTTCAGCCAGTTATTTCTAAGATAAAGTGCTTGGAGGAGGCAGTCACATCCAAAGCCAAGACATCATAAAAGTGGGAAAAAAATGTCACTAGTGGGACATCATAGCAGTGGCTGTTGTCCAGAAATTACAATCCTAGTTAGACTCACTGAAAATGAACTCGACCAATTTCCCAGGAAGCTCCCTTTGTGCCTTTGTCATTAAGTGCAGAGACAGATTGCCTGGGTTCTTATCACTTGTGGGACCTTTTGCAAATTAGCTATCCCTATCAAACCTTGATTTTTCCCCCTGTAAAATTAGAATAAAGGAGTTATGCCTTTTACTGTTGGGAGGAGACGATGAATATAAAACTGTTAACGAAGTGCCTGGAAAAGTGTTAGTTGATATTAATTTATTCATTATATATTAAGGTTAATATAATGAGTAGTATAATAGTTTTGTATCATGGAATATATTTACATATTATCTTAGTTGGCTTGGGCTACTACGGCAAAGTACTATGGAGTGGCTAGACTAAACAAGAGACATTTATTTCTTACTGTTCTGGAGACAGGGAATTCCAGGATCAAGATGCCAGCAGAGTTGGTTCTTGGTACGGTCCTCTCCCTGGCTTACTGATGGCCACTTCAGAGAGGAGAGAGGAGAAAGGAGCAGAAGGAAGGGACAGGGCAGAGGAGAGAGGGGATGTATTCTTATAAAGCTACTAATCTCACCATGGGGTTCCACCTTCATGATCTCATGAACCTAATTACCTCCCAAAGATCCCACCTCCTGCTACTTGCATACTGGGGAGTTAGGATTTCAACATACGAATTTAGGGGAGTTACAACATCATGAAGTTATTTTTGGGATTATCAGTGATGAGAGCTGCAACTGAGTGAAAAAACATCTGGTGTTAATTTTAGAATAACTGCCAATGTTTTTTGTCATTAATTTTCCTTTCCTGCAAGCATTCCTTGAATTTGATGATTTGAAAGATCACGCATTACAAAAATAGGTTAAATGTATTATGTAGTGATTAAAAC
>RJWT010034774.1:0-13613 GCA_004365215.1 Cuniculus paca
AAAAAAAAAAAAAAGGAAGAAAGAAATACTTAGGACTCAATCTAACAAAGAAAGTAAAGTATTTATTCAGTGAAAATTACAGTACTCTGAAAAAAGAAATCGAAGAGGATTTCAGAAAATGGAAATATATTCCTTGTTCATGGATAGGAAGAACAAACATTGTAAAAATGGCCTTTCTCTCAAAATTGTTATACAGATTTAATGCAATTCCCATCCAAAAACCATTAGCATACCTCACAGATCTAGAGAAATCATTCCTAAAATTCATCTGGAACCAGAAGAGACCTAGAATAGCAAAGACAACAAAGGCAAGGCAGGAGCCATCACAATTCCTGACCTGAAGTTTTATTACAAAGCTACTGTGACAAAATCAGCATAGTACTGGAATAAAAACAGACCTGAAGATCAATGGAATAGATTAGAAGATGCAGCCACAAGCACACACTATGCCACCTTAACTTTGACAAAGGGGTCAAACGTTCACTGGCAGAAAGATAGCCTCTTTAATAAGTGGTGCTGGAAAAACTGGCTTTCCATATGCTGAAAACTACAACTAGACCCATGCACTAAACTAAAGTCTAAATGGATCAAATATCTAAATATTAAAACAGAAACACTAAATCTGCTGGAAAAAAAAGTAGGTAGAAATCTTAAAGACATATAGATAGGCAGAAAATTCATGAACAAAAATTGAACTGCATGGAAAATACTTCCCAGAATCAACAAATGGAATTTGTCTTATGAAAAAGTTTTTGCATGTCAAAAGAAATCTCCAACAGAGTTAAATGAAAGCTCACAAATAGGGAAAAAAACCTTAGTCTGCTGTCCCTCAGACAAAGGACTTCTCTGTAGAACACAGAAAGAATTTTTAAAAAATCAGGCTCCCAAAATTCAAAGACTCAATCCAAAAATGGGCATCTGAGATGAATACACACTTCTCAGTTGAAGAAATACAAATGGCAAATGAATATATGAAAAAATGTCCAGCATCATAGGTCATTAGAGAATGCAAATTAAAACAACCCAGATTGAATCCCACTCCAGAAAGAATGGCCAGGATGAAGAAAACAACCAATAACAAATGCCAGTGTGGTCGTGAAGAGAAATGAATTCTTCTGCACTGTTGGTGAGAGTGCAGACTGGTGCAACCACTGTGGAGGTTCTACAAAAAGCTGGGATTGGAAGTCCCATTTGACCAAACTATCCTGCTTCT
This sequence comes from Cuniculus paca, assembly GCA_004365215.1. NCBI lineage: Eukaryota > Metazoa > Chordata > Mammalia > Rodentia > Cuniculidae > Cuniculus > Cuniculus paca. Next base: position 1,214 of record RJWT010034774.1, read on the forward strand.
GGGCATATTCCCAGAAGAACTGAAAACATTATACCACAGTGATATACGTGCACCCATGTTTATAGCAGCACAATTTGTAATAGCCAGATCTTGGAAACAACCCAGATGCCCATCAACTGAGGAATAGATAAAAAAAGATGTTGTATTTTTATACAATGAAGTACTATAAAGAAGAATCAAATCAAGGAATTTATAGGTAAATGAATGTGACTTGAGACCATGCTCATAAGAGAAATAAATCAATAAATATGTCAATACCATATTGGCTCCCTAGTGTAAGAAACTGAAAGAGTAAATAAGATCCAAAATCTTCAATAAATGTAGTGAAAGGGTAGGAAACTGCTCAAAAGGGAAAAATAACTCACATAGGAAAAAGAAAAAGAAAGAAAGGAAAAAATAGAATAATTTGGTTAAATACACTGAAGATAGCTAAGATGATTCTACTACTATTCTATTACTTCTTGGAACAAAACAGCCAACATTAATAGGATTAGATCAATTTTGCATGCCTATATCTGGTAATCTGAGTAACTCTTTTGAAGATAACTATGCAAAGTAACAACCTTTGTCAAGTTCCCACCACCTTGTTTTGAAAGTCTATATTGTTATTGTTTTGGGGTTTTTTTGTTATTGTTATGTGTTTCTGTCTTTTGTTTCTTGTATTTCTTGTATTTTTGCTTTGTTTGTTTTGTTTTCCCATCTTTAAAATAAAAAAAATTAAATTTTATAAAATAAATTTCGTGTTAGACAGTTCATATACCTTCATGAAGTCTGAGGCTGAATCTTCATATTGGTGCCTCAATAGTCTTGAATTACTTCACTGTTCCCTATTTGACTATTCATCTTTCATAACAATTTAGCCACTGATTTCTCTCATCTATTGAAACAACAGGAATGATATGTACTTTCTCTTCCACAACTAAAGCAATAAATAAGTAAATCCACATTACTTGATGGTTTTTAACTCTGATTATATTCCTTGGCACAGCATTTGGAAAGTGAGCTCTGAAATGTTAGCAAAGAAGATATTTCTACTCTACTTTTGCTCTTCTTCAGAGCTATGCTAAATGGCAAGACTTAAACAAGAATGTATTTCATTAATAACTAAATGCAGAATCTTAAAATAAATATCAGAGGGTAAAACCCAAAAATTCCCATCTCTGACTAAACTGCATCTTACTATTTCTCACATCTGCAGCCTATCTCTGTGATATACAGAGCACTGAATTCATCCTCTGCATTTTATTATCTATGATCAGAAATATCAATGAAAAGAAAGTTTTAAACATGTCAATTAGAAGGTATGTAAGTAATATATAAATTTCAAATTATTAAAAAAAATTAAGACAGTGAAATTATTAAATGTTCAAAAAAAAAAGAAAGCCTTTGAATTGGATACCTATTTCTATGCTACTTAAACCTTTTGAAGGAATTAAATAAGCAATTTTGTGGCTCATAAAGAAAGTTTCCACACATTATTAATGGAAGATATGCTTGGAAAATCTCTAATTTTGTAATCTGACTTATCTACATGATGATTCTAAACCTTTTTAGCATTTATAATTCTTCATTGTTCAATGGCATCTTCCAAGTTCCATCAAAATTCCTGAGTACCATTTAATTAAACACTCTACATTCTAACGTTGTATTTTAAATTAGGTGTGATGTTCCTAGGCCCAATAAAGTCAGTTGTTTCCTAAGAATTTCAGGGATGAGAATATAACATGTCTTCACTAGGAGACAGCTATGTAAAATTAATCCAATAAATTGTATGAATATGGCAGTAAACACATGGCACATTGATAAACTAAACATTAATTGCCCGTTATTAATAATTTACAATATGCATAAATAAACCTCTCCTGCAGAATCCTAATTATTTACAAGTGGACTGGACAAATGCAATTAAGAAATTGACTCTTGTTGTCTCTAAACTAGTGAGTTTTATGAAGACGCTTCTAAAAGTGACCTGATCAATTCACCTATGTTGTAGTGAAATTTAGCTGAAATTTCTCTGCTTCTTATCTGAGAAAGCCCTGATCAGGTGTTGTACCTCAGTGCCAACAAGGAGAATTTTTTGACCATTTTGTGTTCACTTCCAGTGGTCTATATATTGACAAATAAGGAAACAACAGTTTAGGCAGGGCAGAAGAGAACTAAAATGTTTAATCAATGACGCATGGCTTTTGAGGATTACAGGAACCTACACTTCAGTGTTTCATTTTGACTTTAATACTGTGGTAGTCAAATAGATAAAGGAATGCATATGTTTTCTAAATCTAGATAACATCTCATTTTTTGTAGCTGTTAGCTTCAAATGTTTTATTTTTGACTATCACATACAACTCCGTTTTGATTCTTATATGCCACAATGTTATATTCAGCTACTAAACCTGTTCTTAGTTTAGAGACATCCTCTCCAAATCAATTTGGACCTGAAATTTGCACTTTAGACTGTGCTGCCAACTTCTGCAGCCACAGTTTAGTTCTGTTGTTCCTAAGACAATATACATTATGATTCAAAAATTACTAAAACCTTTAAGTAAAATTTACAAATAACAAATGACTTGCAGGGACTAACAGTAACCAAGCTCTACAACTCTGGCTCTCATTTAGGGAAGGAATTATTACTCTTAAAAATGAATTAGCTATAGTTTTCAATAGCAGATGAGTAGGTTTGGATCTAATTTTCTGCTATGACTGAGTTTAATCTCTCGATGTCTTAATTTACCTCTTCCCTCTCTCCTTCCATTATGTGTTTCAGATTCACCATGACAACTGATTTTCTTTTCATTTTTCCTTCCCTAGTGTCTCATATCTCAAAATTTAAAATCTTCTTTTCTTTACCTAATAATGTTCTCCCCTCATTAATTGTTTTGATTCTTAGAAGTGCCACCTATACATTATTTCCAGAAAATATACATTTTCTGTTAGAAATATGAAAATATTTGCAGATTCCAAGGTATGAAGGATCAAACACAGCAATAGCAGATTAAAGACAGTCTCAAATTCATTGACATTTCTGATGAGAGGTGAATTTTAATGCCTCTTGTATTGACCTGGGCTAGCCTTGAGAACTCACTTGATTGATGCGAAATGTAAGTATGTTATACTGGGACTTCCAGGGTTGAGTCCCACAAAGATTCATAACTTCTACCTGGATTTCTTAAAACAGTTGCTTTTAGAGCCCACAGATGCCATGTAGAAAGCATAAATACAAAGAGACCATATTAGACAGCAAGATACTACACAATGAAAATTTTTATTTATTGTGTCAATGAGTTAATTTAAATCCAAAACACTATAAAAACACTTCTTATTCTTTTAACTTTTATGACTAGTAGAAAATCTTCCACATACACTGAATCTTTGATAAGCAGTGGAAAACAGGAAAAGGGAATAGAAGTCAGTGTCTAGGCAACCTTCTCTCATCCTGCGAACATCACTGATGTTTCTTTTGTTTTTATTCTGGTTTGAATACATACACACCTACAGAAATAAAGAGCCATCATTGTAACCAACTGCAGACTGTGGCCTAATTCCATCCTTAAAAGCTTCATGAAATCTGGCATAGAATAGAGGAATAGTGTTTGTGCTAAATGCATTCAATGCAAAAAAAAAAAAGAATTATAAATGGTACTCACAGCACTCTAACAAAGAAGCAAAATGTTTTTCCATCCTGCCATATATATCTCTTCTTCTTTTCCATCAGTTCTTTTTTTTTTTCATCAGTTCTACCACTACTACTGTTAGAAACAACCAAATGAAACTTACCATATAAGGAATAGCGTACCACCAGTTTTTGATACTTGCCCTTCACACTACGAAAAAAAATTCTAAGTCAGATAAATAGGAAGCATTATTTTGCCTTCAGGGTTTAAATACTTCTGTCTAAATTATCTGTGAAAGTAGCAAATATCTCTGATATCTATGGTCTCAACAAAGTGTATTTATTCTCTTTATTTTAATTCTTTTTAAATAGGTAATCTCTTTGGCTATATAGGTATATCCATGCCCACACCAACACCAACACACACACAGAGTGGTACAATTCTGTTCACTTTGTTCAGCAAAATTTTGCTGCCATTTATGAACTCCCCACTGGGTGACAAACATGACTGTGACCATCTTTCCCAGAATCATGGTAAGAATTAACACCATGAACCAAAGCATATGTCCTCTTCCTCCAAGAGAAAGTGTACTCCTCAAATTTGTTGATGGTAAAAACTCAAAAACAATGTTTTTGAGTCTGCAGGAGGAACAAAGATAGTAAAATACCTGGTTTGATTATGTTTTTGAAGTGCTGAGGACCAGACCCAGGCACTTGCATATTACATATATAGTAAGTACTCTACCACTGAGCTACATCCCTAGCCCTGCTTATATAATGCTTTTAAACTTTCAATTTATTCAGAATATTAAAACAAAGACAACAATAAAAGTACCACCAAAACCAAAACAAGCAGTGGGAGTATTTTCCACTTTTCTGGAATACAAGATCGTGAAGAGAAAATTATTTCAGTACTAGAAACTGATCTGAGTGTTGGAATCATGAAGTTGCTGCTTGGTAATGTAAGATGAAGTTTGTGATGGGTTCATTGAAAGGGTTAAAATGATGAGTGTAACATTTAGATCCTAGGACTCTGGACATGAACATGACTATATCAGGAAAGGCAACTCTTCTGGGAAGGTACAGGAAAATGTGCATTGGAAAAATTGTCTTCTGCAAGATGCCATGGAAATTTTACAGAGGCAATGAGATAACAGAACAGATCTAGAGAAAAATCACAATAATGATTTACTGGAAGAGAAACTGCAAAACAAAGGCCCAATATTTTTAAAACAGAGGATTGATCTAGAAGAATAAAAAAAGTAAGTGAATAGTTACTAAAGTAAAAAATAAGTTGAATAGAAAATAAGAAATTGCATTTTTAAAATGAGCAGCTCTTGAAGAAAATTATTAGATACAGAAGTCATAAAATACAAAAAATAAAGAAATAAAGTCCCCAAAGTAAAGTTTCTACCATGACAAAGCCAGGTTTTCAGATTTAGAAGTTTGAATGTCAGATATACTAAGTCTTAAAAAAAATCTCCTTTATCTCAGTGAAATTTGTGAACCTATATGATAAAGTAAAATATATGAGATATGAGAGAAGAATGAATATATATATATATCAGTATGGGAAACAATCTCTCAGCCACAATATTAAAACTTAGACTTCAGTGGGATTTACAGACCCCAGAAAAATAGCAGACTGTATTTCTGAAAAATTCTCCACCTACAGAACTCCTGAAAATGCAGAGTAAAATACAGCAATCTCTCTTCACCAAATAGACTCAGATCTCAGGAAAGTAAGAGGAAACCAGTTAGTACAAACTGACCATGAGTTACTCATAAGATATTTGTTAACAAAAACCTTTGGATCAACAATCGCATGGAAGAGGTAACTTTAATACCTTCAGTCCACAATGGAAAAAATAGAAAAAATTTTCCTACATCATTGTTTCCTTGACTGTACACCTGAATGAAAATAGAGACAGTCTTCTATAAACATCTGTAACCACAGCATTGGTTTACATTGAAAGTTAAATGTGCATTATGTTTGTGATCTGAAATCATTTAAGAAATCATTTTAAAGTACTTCCAAGGTGACAGCCTCCTGGCCACCAGGGAAAAACAACCGGAAGAACAAAGATGTGTGTAGTGAACAAATGAGACAATAATTTCTGAACAAAGAAATAAGCATGGAATTGTCACATAACAAACAGAAATAAGTAAAAAATTTAATATGGCCGATAAATAGTTTAGCCATAGACATTATCAGAAAGAAATATAAAGCAAATGTATAAAAATTAAGAAAATAAAAGTAGGAATGAAACACAAGTAACTAATTAGATTCTGTAAAATGAGAAGATACATATTAATACAGATTTTGAAATAGTATTTTGAAGTTAAAATGGATAATTTAAGAGCATGTTACAATAAATGAACAGAGTGAATCAGAAAATAGTTGTGAAGAAAATATTAAATAGTAACACAAATAAGAACATAAATGTAAGATATGCTAGAGCAGTTGTGGCCAACCTATAGCACACATTTTGGTGTTTTTCTTTTAAGACAAATGATGTTAATGTATGAGTTGCTTTTTTTGAAATTAAAATCTCAACATTCACGTTTAATTACAGAGTTGGCACTTAGAGATAAATAAGTGAATTCTGGGTTGTAGTTTGGGCATTTAGTCTCTAAAAGGTTCAGCATCACTACCCTAGAGAAATATTGTTTTGTGAATGAATTTTACTGTATCTTGTCTCCAGAGAGAAGCCTCAGTATCATTTTCAAGAAATGTGTTTGGTATGAGTTTTCAGCAAAAGATTTCAATCACTCTGATAGTACACATAGTTGAGAGGATTTAAGGATTTTTTGAAGATTTAGGATATGTGATTGAAGAAAATCAGATGCCCCTCTGTCATATTTTACTTTGTACTTCCTTATAGAGTTTTAACCTTAGTATAGCACACATAGAAAAATTGAGATAAACCTCGAAGGAACTGTGCTATTTGTGCTATTTTTATACTTAATTCCTGAACTCAATTATTTATGATTTTCCCTCTCAGTCTGCAAATAAAACTGTGCTATTCATGAGCCACCTTAAATTGATGATTAATTTCCCATAATATTTACGTTCATTGCATTAACACTCAAATTACAAAATTCCTGAGATATTGGTGGCATCACTGTACTCCTATTTTCTGTGTGGTTGGGGAAAAGTTAGTTGTCAGCAGTAACTCCTTCAGGGAATGAAAGATGAAAATGGGTGTGGAAGAAGTTAACCTATGTGTAACAGAAGTATAAATTAATCCATGAGTTACTATAGTGCTAGATGGTCTTTTAGAGTTTTCACATGTCAGGGAATGGGAACTCTTGAGTTTATATACTCATACTGACTGGTCACTGGTTGCAAGATATCCTTTGATGACAGACTAACTAAGAAACCTAACTGGCATATACCATGTACAATTTCAATCCAGATACAACTTTGAACTCCTAATAGCCAATAGACCCAGGATAAGACATTCATCACAAGGAGTACCTAATTTTATATAAAATTTTTAAAATTTTGGTCTAGTATTAGCTTCAAAAACCTGTCAAAATTAAATTACCACATAAATTTAAACACATTATATATTTAAAACATCTATTACTATGATTTTAAAAATTAACAATTTATAGAAACTGAATGATAACAAAAATACTTTTTTCAAATTTTGAAACTAAAGAATCACTCTTAGAAAAAAATTAAAATGAGAAGAATATCTGAAAATGTAACGGTAAGAATTTACTCCAACTTCAAGACCCATGAAAAACCTCAGATTGAATGTGTTCCTAAAAATGCTAGTAGGAGAGATAAAAGAAAATCCAGTCTACATACAGCGGAATATACTGAGAGGTAATGAGATACATTTCATCGTAATTTTACAGTTGAAATACTGATGCTTTACACAAGAACAAAATCCAGATTTAAATATTTCAAATACTATTCTTCTGATGTGAAAAAGAAATGACATTGCTGAAATATTCAAAAAAAAGTTCATTTGTGTTTTCTGTGTTTAGTTAAATCATCATTCAAATATGATTTGATACTTAAAACATCCACAAATGTTCAATATTGTTAATCTTTACCACATAGAGACTTACCTTAAAAATCTGTAATAGTGTACTCAAATACTGAAAAGAGGGAAGTAATCATGATGACCCTAAAAGATATGGAGAGAAAATATGAACTCTGATTTTGTTTACTTTTGAAAAAGTAAGCAAAAATGAAAACAAAGGAAAGAAGGAAGGAAAAGAGGGATAAAAGAAGGAAGGAAGGAAGGAAGGAAAGAAGGAAGGAAGGAAGCAAGGAAGGAAGGAAGGAAGGAAGGAGAAGGGGAAGGGGAAGGGAAGAAGGAAGGAAGGACCCATGGGAGAAAGCATGGGAGGAAGATAGACAGGCAGGGGAAAAGAATTTTTTTAAATGAAAAATGTTAGTTTAAAAAAAGATAACAGAAAATTCATGATGGTGCCTGAAATTTTCTCATAATCAGATTCTAACTAAAAGATTGAATCACCTAAAAAATTTAGGATAATTTATTCTTCATTGTTTCTGTTCCTTACCTTTAAGTCCCGGACCAAAATTTTTTAATGATTCCTATTCCAGGAGCTTTAATATTTTCAATATGACTCCTGCAATACTTTTCAGTGACTTTTAATATACACACGATTGTTCTTGCTAGCACCTTATTTTCCCATTTCCTTTAACTCTCTTTTAGGGGATTTGTTCATTATCATGTCTCAATAAGAAACTTCAATTTTATTTCCAAGTAACTTCAGGGCTTTCACAAGTTTAATTCAAGAGTGCACAATTCTAATGCAGCCTTGTCACAATTAAAGCCTCTACAGAACTCTGCCTACCAAGATGTTCAGTATGTTGCCTCTGCACTTTCACAATCCTGACTCTTTTCCACCACTCACCTTAAATTACATGGTCCAACACCAAAATCACTTCCTTGCAAATATTCTCAATTCCTCAAACCTCAGACTGACTCTTACATCATCATGCTTATTTTCTAAAATGAGACTCTGATTAAATATAATTCAGCCTACTCCACACCCACACCCAGGCAACTGAATATGACCATGGTGGGTACAGGGGAACTTTATAGACAAACCCCACTTTAAATCATGGCCATGATTACGCAGATATGTCTAAATTCACACAAATTATTCTGTTTCTCTACTCACATATACTAATCTTTTCTTAGATAATTGTTTCACCTTTTCTCCACTCTAAAACTCTACAATGCATATTCTCCCATGCTCCCTCTTAACTGATGCAATTTTCCTACCTTACAAAAAAATGAAACAATCAGAAGCAAAATTCCACAAACTCCCACAATTTCATTTACCAAGCCTCTACCATCTGCACTGAAATTATCTACCTTCCCACCTGTTACTATAGAGAACCATCTGTGCTTTTTATGAAGCCAATATCTTCACTTGTATATTAGATCTCATTCCTTCTCAGTTAAAGAAATAGCTGATACTTACGTGCCCCTTCCTATGTTAATTTTCCCTCTTTATCATATATTTCCTTTCTAATTAGGAGTGTACTTTTATATTTCCAATTTTGTAAAAGAAATATGCCATTATTTCTCCATTTGTTTACTAGGTTATATCCTACTTCTCTCTAGGTGGAAAATTCTCTAAAAGAACTAACTTCCTGCACTATTTCTAATATCTTTAATCTGTATTCTTTCTCTTAAATGCACTCAAATCAGGGTTTTGCTTAATTCATTCCATTCTTCATGTCAAAGTTTTTTAAAAAGTCATAACTGCCTCATAGATGGTTAATTTAAAACTGTTGACTTATTTGATGCAATGGACCCTGGTTGCCATTTTCTATCTTACTTCTATCTTATTTCTAATATATCATGCTCACTTGATTTTTTTCACATGGTAGTGATTATGTATTCCCAGTAGGAATTTCCTAGTCAATATCCAGGACTTCTTCTCATTATTCATTCCTTGATCATTTTCTCTGCATTAATTATGTTATCAACTTTTTCTAATATCTTTGATCATCACCTAAATTTTAGTAACCCTCCCTCCTCTATTAATATAGATCAAATTTTGTTTGCTAAATCCAGATTCATACCCAACTCTCTCCTCATTATGTCTACTTGGATTTCCAATAAACATCATTTCAAACTTAAACTGAATTGTTTTTGTTTATGCTTATCAAACTTACTTCATATAAAATCTACTCTTTTGTGCTAATAACAACTTAGTATAATGTTCCTGTTTAAAATTTGATATTTACTCTCATATATCAAAATCAGTATTTCAGGATCTACACTCACATTATATTCAGAGTCATAGTACCTTTTGGCAACTCAATATCTTGATATTTCACACTTTTCATTATCTCTGAAGTAATTTTGTTTGTTTGGAGTAATGTCCTGTTTCTTCATTTCTGCTGTTTTTCTTGTCTGTTTGCTCATATATCCTTTTAATGTATGTATCTTCTTTTGTTTTTCCCCCATTTAGCATCATCCATTTCCCATTCTACTTAGGGAAAAAGCCAAAGTTCAGATGATAACAGAAGAACTTGTACAAAAAGTCTCCCTATCAACAGTGTAGAAGGTTTCTTCTTTCCCCACCCCCACAGCCAAACTCATTTCAAGAATAGAGAGTTAGGTTTGTGATTCACTATTTCCTTCAAGACCATCTGGGATTAAAAATAAAAACAAACGAAGAAAAATATTTCTGAAAAGAGTGAAACCAGCTGAAGAAGAATCTCCAAAGGATTCCAGAGTAATGCTGTATTGTTTTAAAAGACAGCTCCATGCCTATTATTTTACCTGGAAACCTTTCAGTAGGTTAAGATGTGCATGTAGAAGATAGTAATACTGATGATTTTGACCTCATGGATGCTAGGGTATTTTGCGTGGGCCATATTTTGGTTTTTAACCAAAAAGAGATAAATTAAAGAAAATAATTAAATTTCAAATATAAGAAAAGGCTTATGCAATGAATTTTTAGTGAAAAAGTACTTTTGTGTAGCTATTTAAATTCTTACTACAAAAGTTAAAAGAATTTAAAGTATATAAAGAAAAAATTAGTAAATTAAGTTTATTATCATGGAAAAAGTTTTAAAAATATTTCAGTTCATCTTAAGTTTACAAGATATACAAAGCCAGGCATGGTGGCACACTCCTGTAATCCCAGCACTTGGGAGGCTGAGGCAGAAGAATCATTGCAAGTTCAAGACCAGCCTGGGCTTCAAAGTGACTCCAAGGCTAGCCTGAGCTGCATAGCCAGACCTTGTCTCAAAAAGGCCAAAAAAAAAATGTCTAAAATAGCATACAGTAATGTCCTTGGCATTCCTATTCACTCATTACCCAAGGCAACTTCTAGTCCTGCAAATTCCATTCATGGTAACTGTCTAATACAGTTTTACCATTTTTATTACTATAGTTTTGCTGCATCTTTTCTATTATATTACTCAACTTTTTGTTGCTCAAAGAAAAATACTTCACACTCATAGTTTACAGGGAAAAAAAGATTTATTAATCTCAAGGTTTCAAAGGTTCTAGTCCATAGTTTACCGATGTTGAGTAAAAAATGTCATGGTGGCATAATGTGGTGGAGCAAAGCTGTTCATTTCATGGCAGCTAACAGAGCACAAAAGAAGCGCATCAATGACAGATATACTTTCGAAAAACACACTTAAAGTTAAAAACCCACCTCCTCCAATTGGGTCTCACATTTGAAGAGCACAATCATCCATGACCATAAATTGATTAATCCATTGATGAATATAGTTCTCCATGATCCCACCATTTCTCCCAAAATTTTAAATCTAGCAAATTGGACAATGAAGATCTACAATCTTCAATCTAGCACAATCCACCCCATGTGAAGCTGATACCTAACCACATTTTCTAAAGTTCTGCTTACTTTCAAAAAATACACATGCACAATAGAAAGTTACCAATTCCACCTAACGTGAGATAACTATCCAGCATACAACCAAAAACACGAAACCTCCTTCTGAAAATCTCAAAAGTTCTAAGCCCAAGTTTCCCTTGAGACACAAGGCAAACTCTTGACTGTGAAACCCAGTAAAAATTTTTAAAAAGTAAATTATCCCAAGATAAAATGACACAAGTTAAATACTTTCATTGCAAAATGAATGAATAAGGAATAAAAGACAGTCAGATCATACCAAGACTAAAACTAAGCAGGAAAACATTAATTTTTGATAGCTTGTTATCTATATCTGGAACACATGGTAGGGACACATGAGTTCCACAGTGTCTGGATCTCTACAGTCTTGCCAATTTTAGCACAAAGAGACTTTGTCAGGCTGACACCATTTACATTAGCAACGTTCTTGGAAGAGGTTCCATATCCATGGCAACTCTGACTTTCTAGAGTTTCCAGTGCACCTTTGTACTCATTCTCACAGATTGACAAACCACTCTCTCAGGGTGACATTGTGTGGAATCACAGAGCTTTCTTTGTAATCTGTGTGAAAATCTCCCACATTCTGCATGTGGGCATTACCAAGGTCTGCAACAAGATCCAGTGGGAGCCTGTATTCTCAAATGAAAGTTTTATACTTTTTATCCTAGACCTTGCAATGAGTGGAGGTCCTGCTGATACCTGAGATGCCATCAAAGCATATTTCTTCTTGTCTTGGTTCAAAATACTTGGTGCATTCATCATGGCACTAATCTCTTCAACAACCATACCTTTACTTTCTATGTCTTCAATTTATGCTTGGGCTTTTGATGGCCAGAATTTAACTTTTACAAATCTTTCTGTGAAATATGGCTAAAAGCAGTCAGTGGCACC
>RJWT010034775.1:0-13613 GCA_004365215.1 Cuniculus paca
AGTTGGGGTCAGGTCAGGGTTGAGTTCAGGGTTAGAGTTGGGTTTGGGTTAGGGTTGGGTTTGAGGGTTGGGCTTAGTGTTAGGTTTGGGCTGGCCTGGTGGTTGTCACCTGGGCTCCTTGCTGCAGCCTGGCCAGTGTCCTCATGTGTACTGGGACCATGTCCACCTTCTGTGGGTGCAGATGTAGGAGAGCAAGGGGTTCCCTGGCCTCTCCTTGCTGCTGGCGCATAGTTCCTGTTGCCTCGTCCTGGTAGAACCAACTCGGAGCTGAGAGCAGGGAACAGAGTCTCCCTGCTGAGTCCTCCTGCTTGCTGGCAGGCACTGAGGTCTCGTGGCAGAGCTGATGAAAATAAGGGGAAGAACTGAGGCCGCATTTGCAACCCATCTCCAAAGCAATCTAGTTTTGATTTAAAAATGTGCTCTGAACTATCGACTTCTGTTCTTTTTTATTTCATTTAGGGACACAGTGCATTACTGATTTCCCAAGGAGGGGTGGGACAGTGCAGATCCTTGCTGTGCGGTCAGGCACTTTTTCCTGTGAAACACTGCTTCTCAGGCTCTCTGGGTTCAGCTGTAAGCACTGAATCTGCTCCGTGACTGACTCACTGGCCAGTCACCTCCGAGTTTGTGGCTGCTGGGTTACACCGGCATGAAATGTGGGTGTAGGATCCCTTTCCAACTGGTGACACAAACCAAAGCCTTCAAATTTAAAGAGAGAATTTGAGAGGAACTCTCAGTAGGAAAAAAATAGCCTGCATGCCGGGGAACCGGATCCTAAGGTGACTGTTGCTCACTCCCAGTGAGCAAAACAGAAATCGGAGGAGGGAGTTGTGGTCCAGGGTTTGGACTGAAGATAGGAAGCCGGAAATGTCTCAAGCAGCTGAGGGGTGGACAGAGTTCATCTAGAGAGATAACAGATAGAGACAGGAGCCAGACTTACACACGCGAGTAATACACACACATCTGAGGATCCAATTTGGGAAGAAGTGAGAGATAAGAAAGCTGGAGCGGCCAGTGACAAGGGAGGTAGGGCGTCTCCAGATGAGCCAGGAGCATGAGCTACAACAGGCAGGGCAAGAGCTGAGAAAGTTCAGGTCAAGCAGGAGGTTTTGTGTTCGCTCGGATTGCTTCTCGGAATATCTGAAAGCCTAGCGGCTGGCACGGTCTTTCAGGTGAGGGAGAAACGCTCGTCAGCTCAGCTCTCAGCAGATGAGTGGAGGAAGTAACTTATCTCTGCAGGCTGATGATGGTGCTGGGCTTGGCACTGGACTTAAAGTGGAGCCTACAGACGTTTACAGGAACTGTTCACCTCTTCATCCTTTTCTGCCCGTCTTCCCTGTAACGATTTAAACGTAGAAGAAAAATTCCACCAAGCATCCAACTCGTTTTTCCAAATTCAGGTACAGAGAATGCTGCTTCCTGATTGTTTCCTGTGTCTGGGTATGAGTAATGAAATAGCTACAACTGTTGTGTGTGTTAATGTTTTATTTTCTTATAATTTAACTGATTGTAAGTTGATCCTATAATGAGAACTGTTAAGACTTAAATGTGCAGAGAATTTCACATGGAAATTAAAAATTTTGTGTTGGAAAATTACTTTCTTTAAAAATATGCAAGTATTCTACATCGGGGTAAGACTAATGGTAAGGATCAGTTCTGGCTATTAAGAAGATACATGCTGATTTGATTTGTTAAAACATCACATTTGATATCCCCATTAATGTGTACAAGTAATACATGTTAATCAAAATAATATAAACTTGTGAAATGTGCAAGGGTAACTAAGTTGTGCTTGTCCCAAATACCTCCTCTGTCCATCTCTCCCATACAAAGATAAAACTCTCTGCGAAATGTTATACTTTTCCAGAAATAGCTGTCAACATCCTGGCACAGAGCAGCATATCGTATTCTGTAGCAGGTTTCTGAAGGGACAGAATTATGAGGGAAGAAAGTGTTACTGGAAAGACATGCCACCAAGAGCTACTTAGGGGACCTGGGTAGAGTTCGTTGGTGAAATGGCAGAAAGGGAAAAGCTATTCAAATAGGTCAATGTGTGTGTGCGCGTGTGAGTGTGTAAGTGTATGTGCTCACATGCTCACAAGCGTATGTGCATGCATCTATGCTCTAAGAAGAAAGTCACAAGACACACATGCAGGTGCAACCCCTTTGTATGGAGACCTAGGTGTATGTGTTGGATGGGACTGGTGTATGGGTACACAGCACACAGGTATTTACCTACCATCTAGCTAGTCTATTTATCTGTCTGTGCATTTATCCATCTACCTATTGCCTGGACTGTGTCTTCGGCTTTCATTTGGTCATCATCTTTTAGCATTAAACTGGGAGGCTCTGCTTCTGCCTGCCTGGGGGCCTGCTGCATCCATCTGTGGTGTTTGTGTCATCTTTGTGTGTTTCCTCATCTTTTCTCATTGAAGGAACTATCCTACAACGTCAGATCTTTGTTTTGTTCACAATTTCATTTGCAGCAACTAGACAGTCACCTGGCTAAATTAATCTGTTTCAAATAAATGAATTAACATTTTCAAATAATTAGATTAAAAACATGCATGTTGTCTTTTCCTGTCTGTAGAGTAGGGTGCAGGAAAGGATATTTTTAAAAAACCCTTTAACCCAAGCACCCAAAGACAAGGCTCTTGTAGGTCTACAGCTTGCTGCATCTCAGGCCACCCTCCGGGAACAGGGAAAAACAATACCGGCTGTGTCCGTGTCACACGGGTTGTGGACTGAATACCAAAAATCACCATCAGTGACTCATTATTTACTCTTGGAAGGAATAAAGATGAGTTTCTACTTGCTGCCAAAGAAAGATGATAACGCACATTTGGTAAGAGTCTCCTTAAAATAATTCTGTACACAACACAGGATATCAAAGCACATTTTTATTTAAAGAAGTCCTCAGACATATTAAAGAAGTAAGATGTCTGGCTCTGAGTTGGTTTGAAGTCTTTGTGGGATTTCAGATGTGAGTTTGCATACCTAGTATGCCTGTGTCTCTATTACTGATTTGTAGTGGGATTTAATTATGCACAGTGGGTTTATTGTTCAGTGAATATTTTTCTCAATATGTTAAATTAACTTGGTCCACTTGCATATCTGATGTTTCATGACTGACTAAATATTTGAAAGAAAATCTATTTTAAGGAAGTAAAATCCACTCACCAATGTGCACATATTTTATATATACAAATATATACCTATGCAGTGTGTGTGTGAGACAAAAAGATTTTATAGATGTGTTCTTTAGAGAGAAAACTTTGTAAAGAACATATGTAACATATAAATCCATCTTGCTTAGTTATTATATAGTAGAACATATATAACATGTATAAATCAATCTTAGTTATTATATAGCTACTATCTATGTGTGCGTATGTGCATGTATGTATGTAATGGATATGTATATATGTTATGCACTCATGCATATTGGTAATATAATAACTGAGGTAAGATAAATTAATATATTATTTATGTATAGTTTTATATGCAAATTTTTAATTAACATAAATACAAGCACATGTTAATCATAATACCTTTTAGATACTTTTTATGTCAAGCATTTGCTTTTGCTCCTGGTTTATTTTGCTTTTAATTTATTTTACCTTGGTTGTTATAGAGCCAGTATGTATATAGATATTCTATATAAACTTCATAGTCACAGCATATAGCTCATAAAGCTAATAGACATAAAAAATAAACCCAAACCAAAATTCTGACCTATTCATGTGATTTTTAAGAGATACGTAAATTAACTGCCTTGAATTTAAATGAATTTCATGCATGTAACTCTCATTACGAAGATAAATCACATACTTTTAATTATAACTCAGCTACAGATGATGATTTATACCCGTAAGTGGGTTTGATGTGCAGGTCGCTCTCTGCTGGGTCACACGCAGAAGAGAAGATTTCACAACACAGCAAAGCCCAGGTCCTAGTTGGAAACTCACTGTTTTTGGTGAGCAAGAGCCACTAATTCTACAGAGAATGAATTTACGTGCAATTCTTACAGTTCTAAAGAAAAATAGACTTCTTGAGATTTATGCAGTTCTTTAAAAATATCATGGCTTAGTATCTATGAGGAAGCCTAAATATTTTATGATTTTAGTTTTTCACAGCATTCCAACGTTACACTGTATTTCTTATTGATACAAATTGCAAGTTCTTCGGCAGGTGAACTCCTCCTAGTTTTGCTTTCATGTTTACCACTGAGCCGACTTGGCTCACGACTAGCCTTCCTTCTCTGCAACACCAGAACCCCTGAAAATAGCTGCCCTCATCCACCATGCTGTCTGAACATCTGCAGCAAATCTGCCCTTCGACGACCTGAAGCATTTCTGGCAGAGTTCACAATTGATGGTTAATTTTTTAAAAAGATACATTGGGAATATATACATATTTTACCTATTCCAATATATTTTAAGATTCTTAAAAATTTAAACAAAAATTATGTAGAATACTTTGGAAGAGCCACAGGCCTAGTTCAAGAACATTTCCTGTAAAGACAATTTCATGTAACCTGGACTAAACCAAGAAGTGTTTATTGGCTGCTGTTTCTGTAGACAGAGAAGTGAATAACTAGAAGAGTAGCAAGCACACCCAGAATTGACAATTCCATACATGACCTCTCTGCTTACTTATTACTAGGAAACATCTCCTACTTCCCCTCCAATCCCCTTTCATGGAGGGTTTCATCCATTACTTTAGGTATCCTTTGAACACATGAGCAAAGAGAGACAGAGAGGGAAAGAGAATGAGAGAAGAAATCAGGGCTAGGAGATAGGCATATTTCATAGGGGTATTTTCAAGACACTGGAAAAGCTGTAAAAGAATGACAATTTATTCAAAAACTAAATGTGGTATTTTTACGATTAGCTGAGTTCCATTACATGAGTTGTTTAAAACACTGAGCTGCTTCAGATGAAGGCCAAGCTTCTGCTTACAGACTCAAGTCGGAAGGAAAATGCTGCTGGGAACGCCCTTCCTGGGGTCAGCTTGGAATCTCAGCTCATTGCCAGCAGCTCATCACCTTCACGTGCCTCGGACATGCACACGGGGGAGGGCACGGAAGACCTTTCCTGGCTTGCTGACGGATGAACTGAGTGGATGCTGGGGCCAACTGCAGCCATCCTGCCTCAGGAGCTGCTCCATGAGGCGGGAGTGTGCGTGCCAGGCTCCTGCTTGAGTGGGGGCGACCCAAGGCTGGAACTGACGGCCCTGCGAGGCAAAGGGAGAACTGGGAGCAAGGATCCATTTCTACTGCAGCAGTTTGCTTAGAAACCAGACTGGTCACAACCGATTTTAAAGGAGGTGATTCACGGTCTTTGTGGCAGACATCGATCATGCCACTGCTGTTTGCCGTTTTAATTACACTGTTGGGCCTTTGTGACACTTGTGTTATTTATTGGTTTGTGCTGAGCTCCTCCATGGGACTGTCAGTCCTGGGATGGGATGAAATGCTTGTTAGAATCCAGACTCCATTCCAGGGGCCACCTCTCATCTGCAGAGTGTACTAGGCTTGTGGTAAAATTTCACTGTGGAAGTTCAGTACTGCTTTGGTTCACTGACAAAATTAGATACAGAACACAGGGAAGTCAGAAATTTAAGGAGAAGAAGGTCTTGGACATTTAAGGAGATGTCATCTTATGATCTCTGCACAGTGCTCAGTATGGGAACAGTGTGCAGATTTTGTTGTAAATAGAAATGCAGCAAATGCCTAAGTTCACTTAAAGACAATCTCACGGCGATTCTGATGCTGAAGCTGCTACAGAAAAGCTTTGCATGGCTGTAACAAGATATCCAAGACCAGTGAACGTTATAAAGGAAAGAGACTGATGTAGGCCACCGTGTGGGCAGTCCAAGGACAGAGCCTGGTCACAGGCTCAGTTCCCGGCCCTGTGACCACTTGGTCTCACGAGAACACACTGGGCAGGCAATGCCCGCGACCCAAGGACCTGCTCCTAGTGCCACCTGCCGCAGGTCCACTCCACATCCGTACTCTCTCGATGTGCTCCGAGCACCATCCACGGGCCTCTGAGGGACACAGCACCTTGAAAACAAAGGTACCCACTAACCAGGGATGCGTGGAGGCCGCCGTAGTGACACGGGGAAACAGTCGGGGTCTCCGTGGGATGAAGGTCAGAAACGGGGTGTGCGCCGAGGTTGGATGGCACTCGCTCGGGAAATCTTCGCACGTTGAGGGACCGGTTTAGAGAGTGACTTTTGGAGACGCACAGCGACCATTTTGGATCCTGAATTCCACCTCTGCGTCCCTGAGCAAATCACTTCAGTTCCTTCAGCGTCTCAAGCACGAATGGGGCAGGTAATGACAAAGGACAAAGCACAGAGCAGGCCACCCCCGGGGACCGCGGGGCACAGGCGGAGGCCCCTCTGGCTCCTTCCCAGCGAGGAGGCTCCTGGCAGCCTGGTCCTGCATAGGGTGTCCTATTTCCTGGGGGCACGACCCCCCCACACTCTTCTGCCTGCAGTGACCGCACCCTCTCGCTCCGGTCATTGCTTCTGACTGCTGACGGTCCGGTACTTGCGGCTCCCTGTGTGGGCCGGGCCGCAGGTCCATCGCGGGCAGGGGCCTGCTCACCGGGCAGGAGGACAGCAAGCACCCTCGGGGCAGACGCGCGCCACGCCTCTCCTGCCCAGTTCTTCTGAGCCACACAGCCCCGCCGCCCCTCGGTCACGGTCACGCTGCGCTTGCCGCCCTGTGTTCCTTCGCCCACACTCGGTTCTCCGGGTATCTTCAGGGCTGCCTGAGCCACCCACCTCGTTCTGAATCTACCAGCTTCCTTTGTTCCCCACAGGCATTTGGGATTCATTTTTGTTTTCCTTTTCATAGACAGTGGAATCTTGCCTCTGACCCATAATTATTAATCAAAAAAATAAAAAGTTAAAAATGCAAGTAGAATATGGTTGTTTACTTCATGCAAAGACAACAAAATATGTTTTGGGTAACAAAATACATAGTTAGTTTTGCCATGCAGCAATATGCATATTTGTGCTGAACCATTCAAATGTAAAATTTCAAGTGATTTCTGGATCCTGGCAGGCACACCTGCAATCCCGGCTCTCAGAAAGCTGAGGCAGGAGGATTAGGAGTACAAATCCAGCCTGCGCTGCATGATGGCTCATGGCCAGCCTGGGATACATAGCAAAACCCTGTCTTAAAAAACAACTTCATGTGATTAAAGCATTGGAAAAAATAAATGTAGCATAAATTCAAAAGTGTAGTAGTTTTAAAAGCTTAAAAACAAAGCATGAATATTTGATAACACTACATTAAAATGTTTCATCTGAAAAATATATTTTTGTTTGTTTATGTCCCAATACAGTTGAAACCAGTGTTGATGTGCCAACTACAAATTTAGACGAAAAGTTTCAGGGATTATGACAAATGATTATATCAATATACAAAAACATTGGCTTCAAGATTTCATTGTATTTTGAAAAATCATTGAGTCTGACATGATTTATTTTTATCAGTATTTACTCAAATAAAATTTAAGCCAGGCATTTAAAAATATTTATCAGTAATAAATGTCATCAGCAATGCCTCTGGGCCTGAAAATGCGTTTCCAGCATGGAAGGACCCAGGGGAAAGTGGTAGTGCTCATGTCTGAGACGTGTCCTCACCACGCAAGCCGCTTCCGACCCTGCACCCTACTTCTGGCACACCATGCAGCAGGAGAGAGAGATCACCTCACAGGACTCCCAAGAACAGTGACCTTGCACAGCCCCCCCAAAATTTCTTGGGGCAGCTGAAGGCTCCCCAGGGCAGGGCAGGTTCTGAGGAACCTGGGTTTGGCCCACAAGGACCATCCCAGGAGCCAGAATTAATAAGAGTGCTGCAGAAGTAGGAGGAGAGGGTGAGTGTGGAGGCAACAGTTACAATGGTCTGGAAACTCTAGGTTTATTGTTCTGCCTCTGTTCAATTTAGGCTAATCAAATGCTGCTAAAAAAACATGTTTATGTTATAAAATTGAACAAAAAACACAAAATTATATGTTCAAACACATAATTGAAACATGAATGTGGCCAATTAAAATATTTATAGATACATTTTTTAGAAGAGTGGGGATATGATTTAAATAAAGCTGTTGGTTAGTTTTCTTGCATTTTGAAGGACTAGAAGAAAATGTCCTGAAAGCTCACCAGTCATTGTGCTGGGACGTGGGTTTGCATCTCCAAGTGTCCGGCATGGAAGCAGTGACAGTCCAGTCCTTGAGCTGACACTGGAGTTTACTCCTGCAAATTATTTTCTTCCAGGACTCTTACTTTGCTCACTTAATAAATCAATTCTTTGCTGGTTAGAATTTGGTCCAGAATAGCTGTTTCCCAAATAATTCATTTCCTTTATCTTTGATGAATGGAATTTTCAATAATGCGTCAGGCATTTGTCAGAAGATGTGACTGTGCTGACAGAGAGTTTCAGCAGATGTCCTTGGGCTGACTCGGGCCGCTCCTCTGTTTGGCTTCTGAGGCTGTTGGTGATCCCTGTCTGGACACATCCTGCATTTCCCCCTCTGGGCTCACTCCTGCAGTCCTGACCCCGCTGCCTCTGTAGCTCACCCTTAGACCCGGGGCACATTTCCACACCTGCCTAAGGAGCGAGTCACTCTCTTGGGCAGGCACTGACGTGGCTCTTGAAAGAGCTCCTTCCTCACCTGCAGGAGGAGCAGCACTTGTGTCCCACAGCAACTGTTCGACCTCTGTGGTGTGCACATTGCAGCTTGAGCTTTCCCATGTTGTAAGCCGTGTGCATCTCTACTATCAAAAACCACACAAGAATGTCAACATTAGTTGCTAGAAACACAAGATTACTAATGCAAATACGATAACGTTCTGAAATTATGTAAACACCAATGGTTAACAGAACTCTACTGTACATCTAGAGGAAAGGGTCCCACAAGCTAGACCGTGGAAACTTAGAGTGCAATGTATCCAAGAAGCTGTAGCTAAAAGGTAAGATCAGAAACTACCACTAGTGTGACCTTGCGGGAACACACTGGTCCTTGGTCACTCTGACTCGTGCTTATACGGCTTTGTCAAATGATGAGCTGCATCTCTTCATCAAATGATGAAAAACTTTTAGAACAGTTCTCAAATACATTTTCCAGTTTTGTTGATTGACCTATGACAGACTGGAATAAAGATATTAGCATCTGTTAAGTATTTATTATGTATTCAGAAGCGAGAATGTATTTTTTTTTATTCTCTCAACACTGCTCTGACAACGGCGCCATCATTTTTGTTTCTTTATGGCAATCAAGTCTTGGAGAGATGAAGTAAGTTGTTCAAGATCATCTCGTTATTTAGTGATGATAAAACACCTTTTGTCTGGGAAAGATTGTCTCCAGACATTTCATTCTTAACCAATAAATGTGCCATGCAAAATCGCATGACAATATTGAAAGCTATACTATGTATATAATTAATAAAGGACCAGAAATGTGTCTCCATAGTAAAGCACTTGCCCAGCATGTTGAGGACCAAGATGGGATCCCTAATTAAAAAAAAAAAGTAAAAGTCAAGCTACTTTTTAAAAAATCATTAAACTGTCATAGAAATGGAAGAGGGCACAGCCTGGCTCTCTCTTCTAAGATCCTCTGTTCAGAAGCAGTGATGACAAGAGCGCAGTGTCCTCCAAGACCATCGGGGATGCCAGAGCTGGCTATTTGCACCCACCTGAACTACCAGTAAGTGTTCTCTCGACTCACCCTGTTATCTCCGGAAGACCTGGCTTACTCGTGTGTCATGGGGTTCCCTGTATAGGGGCGTCATTAGGGAACAGCTTTATGTTAACGCTCTCATGTGTTTCCTTCTCTCTACTCAGGCCCATGTGTTCATTTTCTTGACTATGCTCTCACCTCATATTTAAATGACCTGATTCCAATGCGCGTTAACGAGTGGGACGTTTACCTGCATAGGGGTACAGTGGGTAACCACGTCATGGTTTTCCCCTTTCCTTCTGTTTTGTTACTCTATGGTCCACAGTACAAGCATGGTTGCTACGCTGTACTGTTTCTTCCACTCACTCTAATCTTGCAGGGAAGCACATCCTCTCATCACTTCTCGAGAACATGTTTCTTGTTTATTTCTCTCTCTTTTGGGTCTGAATCAGCAGAGCAGCTCCATCATTGCGGCTGACTACTTTGGAAATTCTGAACACAGATAATTTATTCCCAATATCTAGTCATTCCCAGCTCAGAACATTCCTGATTCACCTTTTATTTTGCTGTCTCACTTGTTTTTGATAATCGGCCAGGAACCAGCAGATTAATTAACACCAGCCTTTTAAAGTAAATTAATTGTAAACTACTCAATCTCATAGTAAAAGATGCCTAAAAATTATACAAAATCAGCTAAATTTATCTTCCGTGGACACAGTAAATCTTGGTTGCAGTCAAATCTAGTAAGCTGAGGACACATGGAAATCTTACATTTACTTCCTATCTCTGCCAAGAAAATAAACCACACTGATTTATTTTTCTTCGTAAGACAACCACTTGTTTACTTTGGTAATTAAATTTTATCTGAATCAACTTCCTGGCTAATTTTTACATTTGTTGCAGAAAAGCTTCCTATTTTCTCATCATGTGTCTCTTCTGCCACTTTTATGTATTAACAGAAAATTCCTGCCACAAACAATCTCTCTGCCTTTCCTGGCATTGTCATAGACAGCGGTTTCTCGTTTCATTTGCTTCTGCTTCCCTGTGCCCTTCTTTCATCTCTTCTTTTGCTGATTGCACCTTACTTTTATCTCCCCTCTCAACATCTGATGATCGATTACATCAACACAGGAAGGAACACTGGTCACAGGTCCCAGTTTTGATTTGAACAATCTAATTTTGCTCCCCTAGTGTGAAGCAGATGACAGCCCGTGCACCTCCTTTCTACCTTGTTTAGCAAAGGTTTCGTGCAATTATATGAATCAATGACATCTGTTCAAAGCATATGTCTCATAATAGAATTTATAATAAAAATATGAAGTTGTAATATATTTTCAAGTATCCAAGTAAAAAGATAAAATAAAAATCAAATATTAAACTAAATTTTATTTCCTTGCCAAATTTCTTTTTTTTTTTCAGTAAGTATATTGGTGCAATTTAGTTATCCATAATGATCACATTCATCATAGGGAACTTGTGCATGATATAACCAAATTTCTAAAAGGGCATTTATAGCTATACTACATTTTTTTAATTTGGACTTTTTAGAAATTGCTGTGTACTATAGTAGCTGGCTAAAATGTGTACAGTTTACTCAATTTTCCTTTGAAGTTGAGCTAACTTTAGAGCACCATGTGTAATAAACTACATATTCGAGATTCACCCTAATACACTCTGGGAAAATGTGGGTAGGTAAATGTGTGAGAAGGGTCTTAGTTCTCTGCAATTATCATCTTTTTCCATGTGACATCTTCTGAATCTAGCAAAGTAAGGTTTGAACCTGTTTGCTGAGGGATTAGTTAATATGAAGTAGAGTGTGCGCTCCATCACTGCTGCAGGGCACGCGCAGTTACACAAACCCCATCTGGGTGTCCTCCTGCAGCCTGAGTCAGACCTGTGGCCGCAGCAGGTCCATGACTTTCTTACCACTCACCTGGCGATGTTTCTCTGTTTTCTAAGTTGGGCGACCTCACCCACAGCTGGATGTCAGAGTTTATCTCACCTACAAAATAGTAAGAAACTTAAATAAATGTGTGGAAATTTATTAAAACTAAATTTTTGATCACTTAAAAACCAAGATTCATAGTAGGGTAATTCTTGTTTGTATTTTCTTAAATCGATGAAAACTTGAAAATCAAAAAACAAAGTTGCTAAAACCATGACATAAATGAAACCCTTTTATAGTCACCCTTTTGGCAGGTGCAACCTTCACTTTATATGAAAAAAATCACTTTTCAAGTTGCATATTTTTCTCATTAAAATGCATATTGTAAAGGTCTTGATTTCATCTTACTTTAGAGAACTCAATTTACGTTCATTTAATAGGCTTCTACTAAATCACTGGTTTTAATTAAGAAAACACATTTCAGAAACTTTTATGCTTAAAGATATATTTAAGTTTAACTTGTAAGTTTGAAGTCATTTTCTTATAATAAAGTTAGATTAAAAAAGCAGAGTGCTATTTGTAACCTTGGAATTAGAGTAAATGAACAGGATCTGCTTTTGCATTTAATTATTATATATATATATATTTTAGAAGTAAAGCTAATTAGCATCGAGGTATAATAAATAAATGGCTGCCTTATTTCTAAGTTACTTTTCAAAAGGGAAAAGCTAAAGTCTGTATAATACACACAGTACAACATCAATGTGACCCAAATCCTTACCCCTAAAGGAATTATCAGAATAAATCATTATAATGAGTTTCAAAAGAAAAACATACTTTTAATATTCAAAGACCTAGAATATTTATTTGCACAGTCATTAAATGAGGTCTGTAAAGCATAATTCATGAAATGGAAATGCTGGAAATATCACTACAATACTGTCATTTCTTGTTAAAACAGTTTCTGGAGATTTTTCCCAAGATTTTTTACTTTCAGTCTAGCTCTTTCCATTAGTTCAATTTATGAGGTTGGGAAGGCCATGCACACATTTGTCAGCCATGTTTGCCATGCACCTATTACTGTCAGGGAATGTGCATCAAGAAATGATAACCTCAAATACTTATGAATTGGTCTTTTGTTCTTGATACTTCATCTAAAACATTTTAACTTTCTTCAATTTCCTCCCTGCTTTTGATTCTCTAGATTCAGCAGGCAGAAATTTTTCTGAGTGGAGACAATACGCCATGGAACCTTGCTCTGCTCAAAACAGATTATACTGACAAACCACTGCTAAGAGTAGTGTAAAGGTTAGTCCTTGATTTCGAGTGTTAAAGCTTTTTAGAAAGTATTTATGTAGATTCTTATTATCCAGATAGGACAAAATCAACCTTGCTTCCCTTACCAGTCTTAGCTGTTTGAAATTTGAGCTTGATGTGCTGTGGCTTCTCTGCTCAGCTGATACATTAATAAGCAATATATTTGTATCCTTCCTGGGTGGGTGATGAATTTTCCCTGTTAAAAACATACTGCCTAAAGATTCTTTGTGGGTCTGTGTTATGTTATAGAAATATTAGCTGGAACTGAATATAAAATTACAGTGATAGTAAACTATCTAGGAGCCTGAGGCAAAGAAGAGGGGGCAGGCATTTGGAGGAGGCGAGGTGGATCTGCCCTTGAGGAGAGACCGCATCGCTAGGTTCCTGAGTGAATGAAATCAGAGCATCCTACATAATGACTGAGAAATCCACCAGTGCAGGACTTCAAAAGCAGTTTAGTTTTTGTATAATGAACTTGTGAAACATGGAAACAGTTACTGCTCTCCTATTATAGACATTCTGCTGTGGAGAATTCCATTCTGTATACTCAACTTCCCCGAGAATCTGGCTGGAAGTGATCTGCGTTCTTGTCTAGTCATCGAGGGCTGGGAGGCAGATGTCGTGCAGCATTTCATCCTAAAGAATTTATGAGAGAAAAACTTATTTCATGACTTGGTTGAGAGAGTAAAATTTGGTGTGATTAAAAGAATAAT
>RJWT010034776.1:0-13610 GCA_004365215.1 Cuniculus paca
TTATTACACATGGTTTCAGATATCTACGATACCATTTATAAAGCATCTTGAAACACACCTCCCCACTAAGGGGGAGAGGCACCAAAATGGAGTACTCCTCAGGAACATGAAATAATGGAATACTCGTGCATGATATAATATGGATGAACTCAAAAACATTACATTAAGTTAAAGAAACAAGAACAAAAGACTGCTTACTACATAAATCTGTGCATCTGAAATGCTGAGAAATCCACAGACAGCAGCAGGTGCCTGCCCAGGACTGGGAATGGGGAAGGGGATCACAGGCAAAGGGTACAGGGGGATCTGTTTGAGGTCATAGGAATGATTTATAATTGGTCAGTGGTGATAGCTCCATGACTCTGTAAGTGTGCTGATAATCAGTGCAATCACTCTTACAATTGGTAATTTTAAGGTGTCAGTAAAGCTGTCATTAATGAACATATAACCATATATATCTGTGATGGGAAAGCACAGTACACATGAAGGTGAAAGATGGGTGACAGAGGAATGTTCGAAAGAAAAGTCAGTCTAATCAAGTTGCTGTGTGGTCATTGGCAAGTGGTATCATCACTATTTCTGCAGAGAAAAACAATTATCACGGCACACCCCACGAATTGGCTACTCAAAATCCTGCCCTCGCATCCTCACCTAGGATAAGAACTAGGAAGCCCAGAGCCCCATCATCACCACCACTGCAAGCACATCTGACCCAGTGCTGGCCAGTGATACGGAAGGACCACCTCCCCAGACTTCCTGGAAAGCACTGCAAAACTGGCTCCCTTCTCTTGAACGTCTCCCTTTTACGGTCACACCCCGACACCTAGATCCTCGGTTATGTCACTAAGCTTTGTGCCAGCTCCACACAACCTCCCTTGCCTGCGCAAGGAATGAGTCAAATAAAGCCCTTTCTTGCTTATGGCAAGTTTTGGTCCAATGTGTTTTGTTTTGTTTTGTTTTGTTTTGCTTGCAGATAAACAGTCCTGAAGACCACATTTTCTCTTCTCTATTTAAAAAGACTAAACATCACTGTTGCAATTTTCCCAAATCAATATCCGGTTCCTGCTCAGCAAACTGCATAAAACAGTGACGGGGTATTTTCCACAATTAGCTTCATTCTCCTAAACTGTCCAATCTCACTGGGTGTCGTGGCGCACGCCTGTAATCCCAGCATGGGGAGGCTGAGGCAGGAGGACTGCCACAAGTTTGAGTCTAGTCTGGGCTACATAGTGAGTTCAAGGCCAGCCTGAACTACATAGTGAAACCCTTACTGAAAAAGAAAAAGAAAAGTTATCCAATCTTTCACAAATTCTAAGAGCAAGTGTCTCATTCTCATTTCAGAGTCTAAAAGTGAATGCCTTCCAGTAGTAATTACAAGAAGAAACTCAGAGATCCAAAACAAATACTACAATGAACAGGTAGCTCTTATTTCCATTATTCAAAGTCTATGATCTGCCTTTCATTAATCCCCAGACTGGTTTCCTTAGCTGTAAAATGTGAGTTAATTTGCCTTTTGCAATTTCCACAAAGCAAAATTTCTCTTGCTGAATAATAAAGCCTTCTCCCCCAAGTCCAGACCTCCTGCCAGACAGAAGCACTGTGACGGAGAGCAGCACAAGCTGAACACCGGGTCCATCTCGGCCTTGATCCTGAAGATCCCCATCGGGCCATGAGCAGCAGCCACATTTATGTCAGCCTAGCTTGCAGAGTAATGAAAAACTGAGCACTAAGGTCAATGATAATTGTTACAGCTGGTGTCTAGATGTCCCCCCAAAGCCTCGTGCAATCTTAGGCAGAGCTTTTTCAGAGGTGGCTGGATCTAGGGTTTGGGTTGCTGAGATCCAGGGCGGCTGCTGGGACTGACTCACGGTACGATGTTGGGAGTAGGGTGTGCGTGCTATCTGCCCTGAGGGCAGGTGGCCTGGTAGGATATAAGGGATGGAGGAGCTGCAGTCATGGCTCACTGCTTGTGACTTGTCGCTTCCTTCTGTTTGCTACCTTCTGCCTGCCACAAGCTGTTTCTCCTCTGTGACGCCACCCTGCCTTGGAGCCACTCAATTATGGATTGATATCTCTACAAAATGTGAGCTAAATAAACCTTTCTTCCTTTAACTCTGGGTGTTAGGTGTTTTGTCTCAGCAGTGGGAAAAGTAACTAAGACAATAATGGATAACACTATCATTACAAACTTTACTTTTACAACTTCTATTTCCATTACATGAAGTTCTAAGTCACATTTTTCCAAAGATCAGCTTTCTCGAGTAAACTAAATGAGGTCACAGAAAATAAATTTACTGTGTAGATCCACTAGCATCAGGAAAATTAAGTATCTTGTTACTCACATATCTTGCTGTCTATAAAGTCTAAGAAATTAAACTTATATAAATGGGCATATTTTCAGGTAAAGAAGAAACAACTATGACACAATCACCCAGCCTTTTTCTAGAAGGCTAATTGCATGCAACTGGGAAAATGTGGTGGTTAAAAACTGAAGGCAATTGACAACTTGCACAGGTTTGGTTCAAAATAAATTAGAGCTGGGGACATAGCTCAGGGGCACAAGCGCCTGTCTAGCAAGCGCAAGGTCCTCAGTTCGATTCCTGGTACCTAATTAATTAATTAATTAATTAAAAAGCTACTACAAAAACGATAAATAACTTAGAATTACAGCATTACATGCCAAGAATCTTAAAACACTAACTTGCAATGATCACAGATAATATAATTTGTATTGGCTTACTGCTATAAAACTGTTCAGTGACCATTTTTGTTATATCTTTACACAAATCAACATAATTACAACAAATGTAGTATGTGTGGACTTGCGCATGGTTTAAATTCTGAAGAGAAGTCTGCCACTGAAAGAAAACTCAAAGGTGAAAATAACTAGAGAAGGTTCATAATACCTAGTATTTCTATTACGAATCCTTTGCCTTTTGGGCGGGTACACCGGGAATTGAACTCAGGGCCTCTGCACTGAGCTATGTTCATTCCAAACTGCCCTTTTTCTTTGAAACGGAGTCTCAGTAACTCACTAAGTTGCCCAGGGTGGGCTCAACTTTGCAATCCGCCTCCCTTGGTCTCCCAGACTGTTGCAATTATCAATTTTTTAAAACATAGGCATCAAAAATCATACATATTTCTACATCAAAAAATAGAACATATGCCACTTATGCTTTTAGCTACTAACTTGCTTAGTTAGCTACTAACTCCTATTTTCTTAGTGGATAATGGAGATTTTTGTTGTTTTGTTTTGGTTTTTGGTTTTTTTTGGGTTTTTTTGCTTGCATTTACTAAAAATTAGAAAACAAAAGTGTCTAATAAGATACAAAACATTCCAGAAAGAGAAACAAACCTTGAAAAACTCTTCGAGCTGTCTGCTGTTGTAAAGGGCAGGAATGTTGGCAGAGAACTGCAGCAGGTCTTCGGCGCACTGTCTTCTCTCTTCTATGACGGTTTCATCAAATCGCCCTGGAATTAAACACGAATCAGCACTTACGCTGAGAACAATCAAACGCCACTTCATGACATCTGCACCCAGAGATGGGAAAGCAGCTCCGGGCGACCACTGCGTATGCACTGTGCTTATTGTGCGAACTTTGGAAGTCACACCTAGCTCTATCACAATTAGAATCAGCAAGAAAATAAAATAATGTTTCTGAGAAATGAGGCAGAAGTTTCCACTGATAAATAAACGGTGTGTTCATACTCTAGGGCCTCTCGGGGTACGGTATTTGCTGTCTGAGGCTCTGGTGATTCAAAACTAAGGTGAAAAGATAATTTTAAAGAACTCAAATGATTTGCTCCAGTAATTTAATGTTGCAATTACTCGTGTATTTTTCCTTTTTCTCTGCTTTATGATTTATAAAATGGCTTTAGAGAGGAAATTATGAGAACATCTATATTACAGGTAGGCAAAGACCTCAGCTCAGAACAGTTTTTCTGCCGACATCCGAGTGTGACAGCAGCTTGTGGGAAGAGAGAGGACACTGCGCCAGCGAGTTCCGCCTGCAAGGTGCTGGGAAGGTGGTCTGCACAGAACTGTTTAATGATACGTAGCATCTGAATGCTGATAAGACACGGCCAAACATGAACATTCTGTGAGACGCAGGTAAGATCATCAGTCAGCATCTGTCGCAGCATTGCTGACTGCAATGAAAATTCTAAAAATACAGGAGCAAAAGGGCGGCAGCATCACATACTTAAACATTTAATCGGCTCTGCAAAGTGTTCACAAAGAACTAAGGCACAGAGAGCTCCCTATTACATAATCCAGGGCAAGAACTGGAAACTGAACGATGGAAACCCCTCTGCTCTGCTCCCGTGCCACGGGCCACCCAGCGCTTACTTCATCGGACTTTAAAAAGGCACTGGGGTTGGACCCAGGTTCAAACACGACACCCGCATGCACGGGCTACAAAACCTCAGGCAGGCTATTCCCCACTGCGCAATGGAGAAAATGAACGATGTACTTAAGGCTCCCCGTTCCGTGTCAGCCCCGTGGCCAGTGCTTAACAGGTTATCCTGCGGACCCCGAATCTCCAAGAGCTGTCGTAGCAACTGACAGACAGAGCCTGCTAGCAGACATTTGCTGACTGAGAGAATAAATAACAAACACTTCAGCCAGGCGTGGTGGTGCACACCTGGAATCCCAGCACTCAGGAAGCTGAGGCAGGAGGATCGTCGCAAGCTCAAGACCAGCCTGGGCTACGAAGTGAGCTCAAGGCCAGCCTGAACCGCGTAGTGAGAACCTGTCTCAAAAAGATAAAAAAAAAAAATTCCAAAAACCTGTCTTACAGTGAAACTTTCTAAAGGGAAATCTTAAAAGTGGGTCCACAAAAACATCCCTAAGGCTTGGCATGAAAGTAGAAAGGCGACTGTTACTAGACAAGAAAAAGGGGATAGATAAGTCTGGGGAGAAGAAAGGAAGAATGGATCTGATCAAAATATGTTCTATGTGTGTATGAAAATACCACACTGGAACCCAACATGTGAAAAATTAACAGGTACTAATAAATATATTTTTAAAATAAAATGTGAAAAAAAATGTAGTGGGGGGAAGAAATGATTAAAGAACAATATATACATGTTTGGCAATGTCATAGTGAAACCCATTAATTTGTAAAATTATGAACTTATTTTTATAATAAAAAGCTTTAAGAACCATCAAAAAAAACAAAAAAATAAAATGTAACTCCTAGGCCAGGATACATGCATAGGTTTCAGAGACAACAATGCTACAGAATCCCACACACGTAAGGCCAAGATCACCTTTCTAGAGAAAGGTGTTTTTTAACATCCTCCAAGAGCCCAGGGCCTGCGAAGGGCATCAAGAAAGTGGCAGTCAGTTCCAGAGAGGACCCCTAACATGCAGGATTCTGCTTTAAACAGGCTTCCTGCTTCTATCCAAATTCCTGTTCTTGCTTTGACCCTTAGCAAAATTAGCCTCAATTTTTAACTGGATACACTGTAGTCCATTAAAAAAAAAAAAGACACTTGTCAGACTGCCTTGGAGTTAGGTATGGACATGGCCCAAGTTCAGGCCAATAGCACACAAACAAAAATTCCAAGATAGCTTCCCAGAAATCTCTTTAACGGACAGCTGATACACACCCTCGCCTGCCTCCTCCTCACCGGCCCCTCCTCTTTCCGGGAAGGACGTGAAGGGGACGGCTAAAAAGGGCAGAGCCACACAGCAACAACAGGGATTCAGATCACCCCGAAGCTGCCACCGAAGCCCCCCCAGACCTTTGACCTCGGAAAGAGACTGACTCCTATCTTGTCTTGAGGTCAGCCACAAGAAGCCAAGCCTAGTATAATCCAATCTGCTAAATCAGCTTTCCTATTAGTTCTCTGTTCATATGCAACAATTAAACTCCACTCTCCCAGTATCAAATTTAAATTGACACTCCTAGCTTACTAATATTACCTACCTAATATTATCTGGAAACAAACTTCCAAGATTCCAATAAGTGGAGCAAATTCTCTGGCCTGTAAACAATCTAAATTATTCACTCTTGGGGAAAGTCTGCCAGCCAAACAGGTGAGGAGCTCACTACTCCTCCTGTTGTCTAGAGAAATATGAGCCAATGTAATTATACTTTTAAAAAAATAGCCAATTCCAGTGCCTACAAATTAATATCAGTAATTCTGTAAACAGCTATAATCTTGAAACAGAAACCCAGAAAAATGCAAACTTTTTTTACACTTCAACCCACAAGATCATCTCATATCATCTTTAAACACATTAACTACTTGTTGAAACATTTTAATAGAACATTTCTTAATAATTAATTACACCTAAAAAGATTTTATTTCTGTTTGAAACAAACACATAAAAAAATTGGGGTTTTAATCCTAGTATGATTCATCTCACCTCTTCATTCAGCCAGACTAAACGCTTAAGCAATGGAATCTATGTGTTAAAAGTTCGTCTTTGTTGTAATTCTATTGATCTATGCACTTTTATTCCACTAAACTTGGACAAGCAGAGAATAATTAGACTTTTTTTCAAAGTGGAATACAACAAAAAATTCAATTACATGAAATCCTATCATCAGGACAAACATGATGAAAGAACATGTGTTTTTCTTTGTCCTGTACTTTATTAAAGGTTTCAGAGTAACAGAAGAAAAGTAGTATCAGTAGCATAAGCAAAGAGATGGAGATGGATTTTAATATAATAAACTACTGGCCTTTACCTACGCGTAAAATGACACCACCTAATTTTTTAATTTTCTTAAAAAGGGAGCAATGTTCGCAGTCATCCGAATCACAGACGATGCCCCTGCGGCTACGCTCAAATCTTCCCCTCAAAGGCAGCAACAGCGTGAGAAATCTGACTGGTGCTTTTCTCACGGATGCTCCCTATTTCCACTAGTAGTGCCAATGCTTATTTTCCTGTGAACAAGAGTAAAACAATTACAGGCAGAGCCAGGAAACACAAAACAAATTCTGCCTAGGAAGGTCACTGCACAGTATTACGTATCATGTGTCCTAAGGGTCCGCGTAATAGATGTACATCATTCCTCCACTCCAAATTACCCCACAATGGTTTGTTTATTAAAACCTGTGAGAGGAAAAATTAAATTCAAATACCCTAACTAAGCTGGTTAATCACTGGAAATAAAGCCTCTGTCTCTGACCTATAAGTTGCCTTTGGTATTTTTTCTGAGTTTTACTTATAATTATTTAGAACAACTCCTATATAGCAGAGTTTACAACTTCTTAAAAATTCAAATGTCAAAACTAAAACTCATCCTTGACCAATACAAAGCCACCCCAAATGGTTGATGCTGATCATTCGTGCCTACATCAAAAATTCATTCACAGAGGAAACTGAAAACAAGAGGCCAAGATTCTCAGGTGTGAACTCCCTCAAGCCAAGGAACACCAAGAACACCGCTCCGGGTAAAGAAGGAAGACTTATCACCCACTTCGAGCAAGGAAAATGCTCCCACTGAGAAGCTGCAAGCACGGCACAAGAGGTGATTAGAGAGGACTTACAGGAGCGGGGTTTCTGTTAGGTGCTTTGAAGACAACTTCAAGGGAACGAAGTTTTAGGCCAGACTGGATGCTGTCAGGAAGTGAGGTAATTCTAGGAACCTGTGAAATCCACGTAATTCTATGAGTCTGTGATTCTTAGCAAACCTCACTATGACTCAGGAAGACTAAAGGGAGGCTAAGACTGTCATTTATAAAGAGGCAGTAGGCCCCCACGGCAGGCGGACCAGTGTAGGCTTGATCATTTGGGAGCCTTGAACAACTGTTCATGTTTTTCACGTTCAGGTGTGACTGCAGGGTGGTCTTGTCTTTTATGCATCCAAACACCCGGAGTGACTTTACCAAACGCTCATGTCCTGGGAAGCCGCCTATGTTCCAGAGGAGAGCACAGCACAGTGCAGGAGTGCAGGGCGGGCCAGCTCTAAGAAACACCAAGGCTGAACTGGTGTTCAAGTCCTTGCTTAGCTGTCAGGAACTGCTGGTCTCTTTCTCACACAGAATTCCAGTCTGGTAACTGATATAACAAAACAACCATAATCACGAGAAAACAACTGGATGGATTCATTGTGGAACCTTTTACAGAACAACTACTCTACATTCCTTAAAAACGTCAGTGTGTTGGGAGGCCAAGGCAGGAGGATTGCTATGAGTTCGAGGCCAGCCTGGACTACAAAGTGAGTTCAAGGCCAGCCAGAACTACCTAGGGAAATCCTGTCTCAAAAAAAAAAAAAAGTCATTGTCTAAGGGACTTGGGGACCTAGCTGGTAATAGAACACTTGCCTAGCTTGCACAAAGTCTGAGTTTGATTGCCAGAACACCCAAGAAAGAGAGAGAGACAGAGAGACAGAGAGAGTGAGAGTGAGAAAGCAAGCAGAAAGAGAGACAAAGAAAAGAAAAGAAAAACAATATAAACAACACTCAGGAGACAGAAGGAGCACAAGTTTAAGGACAGCTTGTGATAAAAGCAAGTCTCAAGGAAACAAAACAAAAACTAAAAAGGACATTTGCAGGACAAGTAGGAAAACATGAATATGAACTGCTTATTTTATAATATTATTTATTGCATTAATGTTAAATCTCATGGGTGTGATATGATACTCTGGTCATATAGGAATCAGGAAATGGAGGCGAAATGTCACAGTCCCTTATTATTCTTAAGTAATTATTCTGAAGTAATTCACAAGAAAAAATGAGGAAGATACACAGAAAAAGACAAAAGCTGGCAAATGTTTACAGTGAAATTGGAGAAAAGGTATACAGGTGTTCATTATATTGTTATTTTAGGTTCTTTACTGTAAATTTGAGAATTGTGCAAATTCAAAAAAGTAAAGAAAAATAACATGAGTTAAGTGATACATTGATGAGCTGCATAACTGAGCAGGAAAGAATAAGCCTAGAGGAAACATGGAGAATTTTGAGAAGAGGAAACCTCCAGAAGTCTAAAAGGCTAACCAAAAACTTCACAGTGGAACAGTATAAACCTAAAGAGAGATGAAAGAGCATGTGAATAGTGAGGGAGAGTAAACTAACTGAGCACCACATAATAAAGAATGCCAGCCAACATGCATCAAGCAGGAGCCAGACGCACTACAGATACAACCACTACCCTCACCTACCAATAAGAAAACAAGACTCAGATGTTAAATTGTACAAGATCACATTGCTAGTAATTAGTAGATAGAAGATTTGGGTCTACATTTATCTGAGCACAAAAGTACCATATGTCCTAGCACTAGAACAGTAATACTTCCCTGATGTTTCTGGAATTACAACAAGACTTCTCTACTGCTGAGGTCTACTTACTAAAGCTGTGAGTGGAGCTACGAAGGACGATTAACCAGTGTCTCCCTCCACACCACAGCTGCTGCCTGCAGGGCTCACCACAGTTACCAAGTACTACAAACGAACGGCACCCTCTACTGAGAGAGAGAAATGACTTAGTTATTATGGCTGATAAGAAACTTCCAATTTATGAAATGGAAACAATGTGGAGATAGACAATAAAAGCTAAGAACATAAACTAAGCCAGAAGTCACACCCCTGTACCCAGTGACAAGCTTATTAAGAAAGTACAAGGCAGAAGTTAGAGCTCTCTCCTCCTACCTATCCCAGAAGCTACACACACTACACAACTACGTGCAGGTGTCTTTACACAGACATGCTTGTCTCCTCACACATAAACGGGATCTGACCAAACGTACTGCTGTACAACATTTGCTTTCTTTAACTTAAAAACCTTAGGCATTTTTCCAGTGTTATCTCAAATAGGTGCAGAATTCTATTAATGGCTAAATTAGAACACACCTATATAGTCACATATCAAAAAATTCAGACCATTTTGAGATTTTTTTCTACGATGAAACATCCATGTGGATGTGCGCGTACACATGAGGGGTGTGTGCTTGTGTACACATGCGTGTCCATTCTCAAGTATGGACCTCAGATTATCAGGGAGGTCCTTTCAAGAAATTAATAAAATTGTTATGGTTTGCATCTAGATGTCACCCAAAAGACCCATGAGCTCACAAGCAGAGCTTTGGAGAGGTGACTGGATAATGGAGCACTACTGCTGGCTTGCTGTTAAGGGATGACGCGTGGCTGCAGAGATGGGTGGGTCACTGGGGATGACCTGGAAGGGTTCATCTCCCTCCTAGGACCCTCCCTTTGCTCTCTACTTCCTGCCTTCCATGACATGCACAGCTTTTCTCCACCAGGCCTTTCCACCAGGCCACCAACTCTACAAGGGCCAAAACTTCTGAACTACGAGCCAGAATAAATCTCTCCTCCTTGTAAGTTGTGGATGTTGGGTATTTTGCCCCAAATCTGAGAAAAGTGACTAAGACAAAGGCCAAAATCATCCTCATAATAATACTAAGACAGTAATTGCATTTTTCAGTCCAGTGACATTTGCGCTGATGGTCTAAACAACAGCAGCAAAACTGCTGACCTATTCGCAGGAATCAGAGCAACACCACCACTGTACTTGGTAGTAATCATTAAATCTTTTACTGACAGTCACTCATATTAAAAAATTAATGCCAGATTCATTAATCCCAGCACTCGTGAGGCTGAGGCAGTAGGCTCACCACAAGTTCAAGGCCAGTCTGAACTACATAGCGAGACCTTATCTCAAAACAAACACAAGAATGCCCTTGATGATGCAGTAAAAAGCATTAGATGTATTAATATCAACCCCTGAGAATACTTCTTTTTAAAATTCTGTAAAACAAACTATACTTATTCAGACTTGAATATTTGGCAGTTATTTTCTCAAAAAAAAAAGTGAGCTTCATACTTCAAGGAAAAAACCAAGGGTATTATTGTCTGCAATAAAATTCAGTTGTCAAGCCACTTACAGGCTTGACAGCTTCCAATGCTACAAAATCTGCATAATTCAGGGAACCGACATTTTCCAAATGACCAGTGCATGATTGCCGCCCCCAAACTCCCAGGCTCAAGCTGTCTTCCTCTGGCCTCCAGAGCAGCTGGGACTACAGCGCATGTCACTACCTTGTTTCAAGTCAGGCATTAATATATAAAGGAGCACTACTCTTCCTAGGTTTCCTTTTGATTTAGAAGAATCATTTTTCATAAAAATACTATTTTATGGTAACAGTGTATTTCTTATTTTCAATGTAATATAATAACCTTTCTAAAAATTTCTAATATGGTAAATATCGATAGCTATAACTCATATAAGCAAACATTCTCTGAAGTCTTCAATAATTTTTAAGAAAAAAAAGAGGACTTCTGGGACCAAAATATCTCATAATCATTAATATAGTTCTATATAGACCAAAGATGTGCTGTATAAGAAAATTCACTGAAAACAGAATCACTAGGAAAACAAGTATTTCAAATTACTCTTCAAAAAATGCAAATCTATACTTTTTTTGCTGTATATCTACTTGCCCATACTAGGTATAATCATTTTAATGTTGACCTTAGAATTATCTTTCAAAGATATGATCATCTATAATTACTCCATCTCTTAAATCTTAACTCATTCATTCATTCATTCATTTTGTTCAGTTTTGTTTTGTTTTGTTTTTCTGGTCCTAGAGATTGAACGCAGGGCCTCTGCATTGAGCTACATACCCAGTATTGCCCCACTTCCTTAAAATTTTTTGAGACAGTCTTGCTGAATCACTCAGTTACCAAGCTGGGCTCAAATCTGCAATTCTCCTGCCTCAGTCTCCCAGAGTGCTAGAATCACAAGGGTGCACCACCACACCTGGGTTGTTCAACTTACATGTTAAACATGTATATGTCAGGCATGGTTTTACATGCTGAAGACACATGTACTGAAGCAGTCTCTAAATCTCAGTTTGTCAAGGAACCAGAGAGAAAGGCAGAGAAAAAAAATTAAATATAGCATGGGGGAGAATTCTTATTTTTATATATTTTAAAAAACACTTTTTGGTATAGATTTAGAGGCATGACTGTAAAGCCTCAAACTGGTGACTTCTCAAAATCATCCGCCCTTCATAATTAGGTGTTCTGCAAGTCTTAAAAACCTGCCAGTGGGGCTGGGGTGCCGTACAACACGCGCGCACCATGCATGAGGCTCTGGGTTTAATCCCAGCGCAGAAACAACAACTACTACTTCGAGCCCACAGAGAGGACACCACATCCCAGCACACGTCCCTTCATCAACGCTGGGTCCTGTGCTCACTTCTTCAACTACAAACTCAAGGCTTCTTAAAGAACATAGGCTAAGTCATCAAATCCCCAGGGCCAGATTTTTAAATGTTTTCTGAATTAAATGTCCTATATAAATGTCTACACGTTTAACAGCTGGACTTAAACAAAGACAACACGTCTAATGAGATTTCTGGCATGGAGCCACGCTTGCTGGGCAGAGGAGCGTCACAGTGGTGGTCAGCAGTTGCACTGGCAAAGAGTAACTACAGCTTTAAACAGGGAAGGCACTGAGAAAGACGCAAAGGACAGGAACTGTGAACAGAAGGCTATAGGCATGTGAAGGACCGCGAACCCGAAGCATAAAGACCAAAAGAGTCATAAACCTGTATTCCTTAGGAGAGGAACGAGTACAGTTCCATCTCACAGAGGTAAGTAATACAGTGTCAGCCAGAAAGTAGCATCCACACAGCAATCTGAACAGGGAGCAACTTAGGAAGACTTATTAACTATTGCACAGGATCGACTGCGAAGGGAAATAAAAAGAACTTAAGGAGCCGGGGATGGAGAGGGAACAGCAGGAAAGTATGTGAAGGAAGTACCTCTTCTCCAAGGCTGGATCTTAGCTCTCAACAGAGATGGGGTGGCTGCAGCCCATGGGACAAGGGAAATTAGCTGGGGCTCCCCAACCACAGCTGTTCTACAGAAAGCCAAAGTCGAAGAACAAGGAACCTCAGACTGGGACTGGCAAGGGGAAACTCTCTGCTGGAGTGCCTGCAGGCCTAGGCCGGAAGACAGCGAGCCACAGGCATGAATCTACCACAAAGTCTGGTAGAGATGAACACCACCCACACCCCCAGGCAGCGAGTCCAAAGCCCACTTCCTGCAGCGCTCCTCCATCACCCTCCACTCGCTAAACTCACCATGCCAATGGCAAGAGGAGAGTCACCAAGCAATACAGGGAAGATCTGGTGCTAAAATAAATCAGTAACTGGCACAGTCTCTAACTTCATCCCCCACAAAAAGCAACTGGGCTTCTTAAAGAAATGGCAGATTGTAGGGGTGGAGGAGAATGAATTCAAAATGAGAACTGAACATCTTGTTATGTCTCAAAATAGAAAGCACTAAAACAAACAAAAAAAAATATAGAGGATCAAATTACCCGGACACAGAAGCCAGCTTTAAAAAGCAAGTCAAAAATAGGACAAGATGAGCACCAAAATGAATGAATTCTAAGCTAACAGAAAAAAGGGAGGGGTGGTTCATGAGTCCCGATCATTAAGGGACAGATGGACAGATTCAAGGATGCTGACAAATAGATGCAGATGCACACATGCACTG
Source organism: Cuniculus paca (assembly GCA_004365215.1). Lineage (NCBI taxonomy): Eukaryota > Metazoa > Chordata > Mammalia > Rodentia > Cuniculidae > Cuniculus > Cuniculus paca. The sequence continues at coordinate 13,486 of RJWT010034776.1, forward strand.
ATGCACACAGATACCCAGAGGAACAGACAGATACACAAAGAGCAGAGCAACAAAGATACACAGATAAAAGGAGAAGGAAGGGCTCGCCGCAAGTTTGGAAGCAGGGAGTGAGAACTGGAAAATCA